>VZRL01007204.1:0-53736 GCA_013397895.1 Origma solitaria | reverse complement strand
GGCTCTGACTTCCAACTCTCTCAACCCCCTGGGTAGTCAGAACATGAAAAGATCCACCCCTTTTCAAATAAGTTCATATCCTAAATTTCCCTCTTATACTTATTTACTGCCTGACATCTCCCCTATATTACTCCACCTAAGTTGCGGAAATACAGAGATGGCTAAATTATTTTTTGTAAATCTCTATTCGAGTAGTGACAATACAAGTAGTGTCATTACAAGCCCCACTGTAAACGCTGTATTGAACCCTGGAGCTCAGTCAGTGAGGCTTAAATCCATGGCACTACTTGTTTCACTGACTGTTTCCTGACAGAAGTGATCCAGGGAGGCTTACAGTAGTTTTTCATTGCTGGCATCTCGGAAATCTTCCCAGGATAGGAAAGAAAAGTAACCAACAGGAACAAAGACCAGAGATACAATGAGGAGTGGGAAAAAAAAGTCTTTGTTAAGAACTTGAATATGGGCTATCAAATATTTTGGCATATGAGTGGATTTGGGGTTTTTTTGCCCTGAATTAAACTTTCCATCCAGATCTTGTACCTGAAGTCAGGTCCCCACCTGGGAGTCCAGATGCATCCCTAGAGGCTGTCCTGTTGCTGATGTGGAAGTCTGTGCTGGCAGCCAGTGCCTCCTCTCTGGAGCCATATGTCTCATTTTCTGCTCTCCGCTGCTTCAGGAATCTGGAAAAAGTGGGAAAGAGCAGGTTGTGGCTGGCTGTACTAGTCAGGGTCGCAAACCAGGTAGATTCAATGAAAGAGAAGAATTACAGGAAATGCACAGTTAATGTAAGGGTCTCTGCTCTGTAAATTACCATTTTCAGCTCTTAACTAATGTGCTATTTGGCAGAGTGGGGTTTTCTGCACTTCTGTGCAGTTCGCGTCTCATTAATTTGCACATTCAGTGGTTATTTAAAAGTGAGTTAATGACACCTCATTGCATTTGTATCCATCAATCTATATTATCCTTATTTAACATGGGCACACAGTGGAGTGTTTCTCCGCAACCATTTCTTGGATTTGAGTATTTGTATGTTCTCAACAGACGTATTGTTTAGCATTGGTTAAATAATTAAACACTTCCAGCTTCTATAAACACAGTAGGGAAAAGAAATACTTCCCAACGCCCTTCTATACTGGTAAATATAAGAATACAAATTTGATCCAAAATAACAGTTAAAAAGGAAATCTTGATAAATTTAGCTGAGGCTTTCTAGAACGACATGAGCTTGACATGTGTTTTTATTGAAAATAACAGATTTTTCAATAATCAATAATTATCCAACACAGCTGTTCTTTGTATGGCTGTTATTTTGCTGCTAATAAGTCAGTGGCAATGACATTCCAATGCAAAATGTATATGGAAAATGAAGATGTGTTAATAGCATGTACTGACAAATGACGTAAGTCATAAATTAGAGTACTAATTATCGCAGTGGATCTATCTTTCCATCAAACAGGAATGAGGTGTGGAGGAAGGATATTAGTATGTTCTTCAGTGCTTTGCTCTGCATAACTATGGTCAATTTGCATAACCTCTGGGGTTTGGATAATCCCCCTCTAACCTGGACGTAAGAATTTTAGGTTCATTGTAAAGCTCCACAATTTTAGAGGCTTTTCACAGGTTGGTGAGAAGAATTATAACACTTCTAGAACTATTGAAATGCTGCCAACAGAATTACTGTTGGAAGAGGAAAACTTTAAGTTTGGGTTAGAAATGGAACGCTACATAGTAAAGTGTGTCCTAGAAGTTTAGTCATGCAAAAGACACTGAAGTTAAAAGTTTTGAGGTTTTATTTCTACGTGGTAGCAGCTCGTGACTTCTCAGTGGTGCGGTAAAAATCTCTTCAAGAGCTTCTCATTTTGACTTTTTGTGGGGAATTTGGTATGGAACAAGTGGAGAGGAAGTTAGTATTTGCACATACAGTGTAAGAGTAGGGAATTATTTTTACTGTGCACTAGCCTGGATGTGAAAGCTTGTTTGAGGGCACTCCAGAAGCTCTCCACCCTGCCTCATGGCCTTGCCACAAGCCTGCCTGGCTACCTGTCCTGGTGCTCTGCTGCCATGGGGACTGTGGGTGTGTGATCGCCCCGGGGGGCTTGAGCACCCTCGGCCCAGCTGGAGCCCTGCAGGCGGTGGGGAAATTGCGGGGGTCGAGTGCAGCAAGCTGTCAGCTCTTCAGCCTCTCCCACAGCGCCGGGGCTGGAAGCTCTCCAGGTCACACACAAGTGAAGCCATCACAGTAACAGCCAGGTGTGCACAGTCATTTCCTGCCTTTTCATTCCAGCCTTTGCCTTTTGTAGGCTCCAAAAGAGGACTGACAGAGATCCAGATTTCCTGGACGCCTCTCTTCCGCCTCACACGTTCCCACGTTAACAAGGACCACGCACCACTGCAGAATCTGCAGTGGTGCATTTGGAACTAATTTTGTCTATTACAGGTTTAGAGGTCTTCTACGGTGTTTGTGAGGCTGACTGCTCAGGAGGGAGAATGGATGAAAATACACAGAAATCTGACCAAAGATCCCTTGTCATTAACTGCAGTGTGAGGATAGTGAGATTCCAGTGGGGTAGAAATCATTTCATTTCAGGATAAATCAAAGTTGGAGGGAGTGCCTGGTGTGGTATACCTCCTGTGAGATCTTCTGTATCTATTGCAGTTAATCTATCAGCAGGAAAAATTACCCTCATTAAGAATGTAATGGCAAAGGCAAAAGGCTTCAAGACTAACAAAGATTCAAAGGAAGAGTTTAAAAGTGTTCGTTGATTATTATCCCCTCCTTTTCTTGCTGTGTGGCTACACGGGCCTGCAGATGTTACCAGCAGGAGATGCTATTTAAGTCAGCATTTCACATCCACTTCTCCAGGCACCAGTACCTTAAAACAAAGATGCAAATCCAACACGAGTCACGGCTTTGAACTCAGTTCAGATGAACAGGAAAAGTCACCAAGGTGCCAAAACACTGAACTCTTGGTCCCTCACCTGTTCTGACAGAGTTCACATTATTGTGCAGACAGGGCATATATAAGCTCAAAACTGATTTAAAAAATCACAGTGGGGAATGTTTGGATTTATTTGATTTTCCTGAGTCAGCAGGAAAAAGTACATTTATTCTTTTGCTCATTGTGGGAACCAATTCTGTTTCATACAAAACCCCACCGCTCTTCTGTTGCAAGGAAATGCTAATTTAATTTAAAAACTAAATTAATTCCTCACCATTCACAATTCAGTTTTCTGTTTGTCCATGACCAAAGAATATTCACATAAAACAGGTTTATTTAATTGTAGTTCAGTAATGCCATGCAGTTTTCTGTACTGAGACAGTGAAGCAAAGTCAGCTGAAATAGAAACAGGTGTTTCAAACCCAGCAAGAAGATATGAATATGAAAGCTCTGCTATTAGAAAGCTAAAAGCTCATTTTCTCAGTGTTTAAACTTACTTTCTTGTGGTTGCTAAGCTACCATCTCTGCATCTACTTTATGGAGCTTTGAACTATAGCAAAAGAAGTCTTTTTGAAAATTACAGGCCTGAGCTAAACTGAAAATGAATGTGAGACCATCCTGTAAAGTTTTTATAGTGGATAAAACTTTATATTTAGCAATATTTAAAGTGGTCACTGAGGATTCAGCTAGCCTTTTTTTCTGAACCTATTGGACCTTTTTTGTTTTTCCAACACTTTTTAACTAATATTCATCTTTTCCTAAGCTTATACCACTGGCATTAACATTATTTGTTTCAGGATATATGCAAGTTGCAGCTCCTGATAATAGTAATAGCTGTTGTACTCTTTAATATACATGGAAATGGATCAAACTCTGAGTAAAAAAAAAAATATTTGCACAATGGGAAAAACTAGTCTACATTCAGATGATCTATCACAAGAGTGCTATGCAAGTACTCTGGTGTTCAGGAGGCAGAAAGGTAATACCAGGCAAATGGTCTAAAGATATTCAAAAGCTGTAATAAGCATATTGGTGAGAGAAGAAATATGGTGAATAGAGAGCACCCTTTGGAAAACCAGAAAATGAAGTCAGCTGTGAGTGTAAAATTACGATCACATTTGCAATAGCCCTTTTAGGGAACGTAAAGGTAACATTAAAACAAAAGGAAGGAGAGTCACATGTGAATGATGAATACCATGTAAGAGAAATGGTGGTAGAAGAGTTGGGTGCTGCAGCTGGAGAAAACTTAGAGGGAAAGGGGCTGAAGCTCCTACTGACCACTAGCAGGTGTGTGGTCCTGGTTCAGCCACGTAAGGAAGCATGGCATAGCTAAACCTCAGGTCCTAATGCAGGCAAGCAAGGAGACCCTATGGTTTAAGACTTGGGCAGCTAAATGCAGAAAACATGAGGCATTTTTATGCAGTGCCTAATGGCAAAGAGGTGGATGGGATCACCTCATATGACTTATTTCACCTCCACAGTGATTGTTCCTATGAAGTGGAAATAAACAAAATTGCTTACCAATAGATCCATCTCACTGCTCTCAAAGCACCTTAGAAGAATCATTCCTTGCGGAGGAATACTAGTCATGCTGCAAATCCCTTCTCTCTTTCCTTCCGCCTTTGCACACCTGTGTGTGTACACACATGCTTGCACTTGGGATTGATCCTTCCTCTTTATGGCTCTGAAAGGCTCCTGCGTGCTTCCTCAGTCTGGCTATTTATCATATGGCTGTCACTTCTGTGCCTCCATACTGAAGCAATAAGGAAGGGCTGTACTTGTCTATAAATATCTTAACTGTAGTGACAATAAAGATGGTAAAGAATTATTGAGTATTTAAAAGATGTAATGGACTGAAACCAGAAAAAAGAAAATTTTTTTTGTGCTTTAGGAGAAAAAGGCATTCTTGAGGGAAGGTCAGTCTTACAATAACTTAGGTAGAGAAAGTTCACCATCACTGTAAAGGTGATGACGTGAATATTTGATAAGGTACATGAGAAAACAGAGAGGTATAGAAAAATAAAGCTGTAGTAAATACTTTGTAGGAAATGTTAATGCACTAATGAGCAGCTGGAGGGGAGAGCCTGACATTCCTTGCCCATCCTTGTGCTGTTTAAGATTCTGCTCCTGTGACAGCAGCAGCTGTTAATCACCAGGGAAAGGGAGGCGCAACAAGATGATCTAGGAGGCCCCTCTCAGCTTTAACATCCATAGGATTCATTCGGCTCCCTCTTGGCACAGGAGTGAACTCACCCTTCTCTGATTTATATATCCAAAGGTTTTATTTTAATACCCTTGCATGGAGGGGAAAAATATTACAGCCTGACAGGAACTTTAAAAAGTTACTTGCCATGTGAAGAAGTGCATTCTTGCTGTTGTCACCAGGGATTGCTCATTTTCTGCCCACTGGCCACAAGTGCATTAAAGGCTCAGTAATGGTAACACCAGTAATAAATAATTATCGTAAGCTGCAGTATGTGCTGTGCAAAGACTTTTAGCCATCATAAAGATTACTTTCTCTACTGTCAGATTTCTGTACTGTGGAATTACAAGGATTTATTTTACTGAAAAGAAAAAGCTGTCTGCTGATAAGATCACATATCAAAAATATGCAAAAATGTTCCCTTTACATTGGGCTAAGGCAGAGACTGCATTCTTCTTTTGCATCCTAATTTGGAGACCCAAAAAGTGTAGTGCTAATATAGAGTGTCTCACCAGCCTGTTTTCCCTCTGTTCAACCACACAGGGCCAAAATCTAATTCTTCCATTCATAAAGTACATGGAGAAGGGGGTAGCTGTTGTATAGGAACAGAACACAATCTCTGTAATATAGGCTGGTGTGCAATCTTGGGTGCTTGCTTCTCCCTGGAACACTGGAATATCAGGCAGAAAGGAATAGAACTCAGCCTCTTTTTTCCTGTTAATATGTACAGGGAGCCCAATGCAGCAGAGAGGGAGGTGGAAAACAGGCAGTGCATCCCTCTGCCTTTTCCTGAACAGCTTGAATTACCTGTTCCAACTCAGATTTCAGCAATATAAATGGAGCGCACAATTTCCTTGCTTTTCTCTTTTTAAGACCGCCATGTCTGGGAAAAGCTGAGCTTTGGTCACCAGGGGAGGCATCTCATCAGGTGTTCTAAGTGATCGTAGCTTCGTTGAGTACACTTTATGAAAAGGAGGGGTATGCTCTGAGGATTATGGTCTCCCCATGCTGTCCTGGCTTTCCCCTAGGATGGTAAACAGCAATTATTTGTCCAGTGCAGACAGATGCATCCAAGATGTTCAATTTCTACCCACTGCAAGGCAGCAGGTGGGGATAAATGTTTGTTTCTTTCCTGTTTCTTTCTTGATTTCAGTTTTTATTTTTCCCAGAAGAACTTCCTTTTGTGCTTTGATTTCCTCAGTGATACACAACATTTTGGAAACTTTATCTGGACAAAACAGACCAGACTCTGTCCCACTTTGCAACTTCAGCGTGCTTCTCTTCCCTTTTAAAGGGACATTTATAGCTTATCTCTTCATCCACCCCTCTCCAGTTCTTAATCTCTCTACTGTTGAGTTACTTTACTACATGTTCCTTTCAAGTTTATGCAGGTTTCTCAGACTTCTTCCCAAGCATTCTATAGAAAAGCACAGGCAAATACACCTCAGTCTTAATTTCTTGCATCACTGACTAAACATTCATACTTGGGGCTCTTTTTTAATTTTTGCCTTTCCCCCTGTTTTTGACCCCAGGTTGTAGGGCTGCTGCATTTCAGGTGACCCGACTGCTTTCTGAACTCCCAGTTCCAATCTTTCAACCTCCTTCCTCTGTTCCAAAGCCCTTAACATTGATGAATTCAGGCAGGCGATCTCATGACACCTGTATATAATTTACCCTGAGGTTTCTCTGGAAACAGAAGTACTATTTGTTTGGTGCTCTTGATGACGGCACCTTCCTGCCTTGAGCCATGTACAGGTAATTAATTAGCAGCACTCTGCTGCCACAGGGAGGGATGCTGCTGTGCTGTGCTGAGGAGGTCACATACAAGCAAGCTCCTTCTCTCTGTCAGTCCTGCTCCTCTCACTTGGTTTAAGATTTGAGAAATTTAAGAACTAGTCGGGAGAAACTGTGAAACAATTGAACACAAACGAGGGATGAATATCACAGAGCCGGGGTCTGCACTGCAATAGGAAAGGTAAAGACACTCTCAGCCTTTTCAGTGAGATACACATTCAAAGGCATGGCAGCTTCTGTGAATTGCGTTTGTAATCTGTTCATTTTACAAGGTTTTAAAAGTCTTGTTTTCTGAACAAATAAAGTTTCAAATGGAGTATCAACATTCCCATTTCACTGCTTTTCCTATGAATTTGTTTGGAGGCCATCAGCTTTTCTCTCCCCATTGACTATTGTTAGGTACTTCACTAGAGCTGTGAGCACAAAATCTGACAAAGCAGCCACGCCACGGGCTAAACCATGAGTAGAGCCAGCTGCATTATACACGATGCTACCACACTCCATTAAGTGGCAGCTGCCACTTCCAAGCCCACTGGAGAGCAGAGCTAAGGACTGCCATGCTCCCTCTGCAGAGCAGCAGCTGCAAACGCGGCTGCACGGGCAGCAAATTTCCCCCTTGGAGATGCCATCATGCTCAAGAGCCCATTGAGCCTTCGGTGGCTGTGTCAGAGAGAGGGCTAAGCTTAGACACGGACAGGATCCAAGTTTTGCAGCTACCTCCTCTCTTAATTCTAAGATTTAAAGACAGAAACCAAAGGAAGATGCCAACACAAAGATAGAGCGGGAATAACCAGCACTGTAATTTTCCCAGAAATGAGGAACAGCCTGGGAACAACCCCGTTGCTCCCTTCTTTGCAGAGGGACTGAGTGCTGCCGAGACCCCGCTGCTTTTCCCCTCGTGCTCTGCTGCCGGGCTGCTCTTCCCGGGGCTGGCAAAGCTGGATCAGATGCCAGCACACACGACAGCTGAAGGCAGCCCACTCCCTCAGCCTGTGTGCAGGTCAGGAATCTTGCCAAAATGTCCACGGCGACATGATGAGGGAGCTGAAGGGAGCAGATATGACAGCTTATACGTACGTGTTCCTTAACTAGAGTCATTCTAAGTAGGTGTAAATTGCCTACATTTTAAGAACAACTTTCTTGTTTTCACTGACATGCCAGTGAAGTTCTGGCAGTTTGCTTAAACATGGTAATTTTGCATAAAAGACAAAAAGGGCCTTCAAGGGAGCTTGCACATCAAATGCAGCCTACTTTAAAAATCCATTTGGCTTTCATCATTCTTTTTGTTCTGTACCACAGTGTGTTCCCTGAGAGCAATGGCCAAATTAACTGAGCTGCCTCCTAGTAAAGGTAACCAATGCCTGATTTAATCCATCCTATACATTGCCACCCCCCTTAATTTTATACCAAGTTCCTTTGGCCCAACATCTTGTTTGCAAGTTCGGATTTAGATCTGAAATGAGCGTATGCTTCTTAAAGGTTTTTCTTCTACTCACACCTCACAACATTTCTTTGTCAGCGTGCCTTCAGCAGTAACATCTATAACAAGGTTTTGATCTTTTATTCTTAGGCCCTACTTTACTTATTCCACATTGCATGAAAGAATCCCAGGCCAGGCTCATAGAGTTAGGAAAATCCTTCTGAATCTCCGAGCTTTATTCCCATTTTTCTTTGTAATATCTTTCAGTCAATTAGACTGAAATTGTCAAATGAAGTAAAAACCTTGTCTTCATTATAATGATCTCAGCAAGGAACAGCAAACAAAGAATGAAAAATCTCCAGCACTGTGGGAGCATCCTGCACAACCCATAGTCTACCCTTTCATAAAAACAGAGAGAATGTGAAGTGCTAATGATACATTGGACACAGAAAACAGATGCCAGCAGGGGAATTTTTTTACCTGCATTATTCCAACGGAGCTTCTGAAAAGAATTATGCCTTTTTGTCCTATTTCAATAGGTCCTTACGCCTACTGTATTACAATTGCACAATTCAGAGTATGAAATCACTAATTAGAATGTATTCACAGCAAGGTTGTTTATTGAAATGAAATAGCTGGGATGGACACAGAACACTCTTGAGACTAAATTAGCCTTTCACCTATCAATAAAGCACAATGGAGAGAGAGGGTGCAAAAAGGAAAATAAAAATACAGGATCTCGATTCCAAATTATTCTACTTTACTTGCATGTTTGAAGAGTGACAGGCGAGAGAATTGTGGTTGATTGCCACCCAGCAAAATTATTAAATGATATTTCCCTTTTCCAACAGCTAACAGGAGTCCTGTTCATACTGGAAATCTCAAAGTAAAGGGAAAGTTAGATGGAAAAATGGTGGAAAGAGTGTTGAAAAACTGCTAAGCAGAGAAGCTGCTGCTGTCCCAGACAGGAGACAGAACAGCTTCCACTGAAAGAGGACACATCAGTTCCTTTCCCTCTGAGCAAAACATGTGCTCACAAGTGGCTAACAAAGTAACCAGAAAGTGCCAGGAGTACATTGCAAGTGCAATGTATCTGTCCTTGGAGCTGTGGGATGTGATTTCCTGTGCCAGCCCTGGTGAATATAACCCTTGGACTTTTATTGTAGAAACTTGTCATGAAAATTGATGGAGAGAGTCTCATGTCCCTCAACCTCCATCACCAGGTTCTTTTGTATTTGAACCAATTGTGTTAGTTCACCTTATGGGATTATGAGCATTAGTCAAACCAGGACTTTTAAAGCAACAATTGCAGAACAGTTATAGCAATTAAATTTGGAATTGTGATTGCAAGCATCAGGGATCTGATTTTCTAAGAACTTGCATACAATCAAGAAGCAACCTATATTGAGAGCACCAAATGTTCCATCAAAATGTTCTTCATGTCGAATGTTGGTTGCCTGTGAATAATCTGAAGCCAATAAATTAAACATTTTATCCAAAAAATAAGACAGAATATTAAATATCTAACTTTAAATTGAGCTCCTTGGTATCTCCTGCAAAGAGCCTGGAAGTATGAGAGAGCCATGCTGTGTCTTCTCAGTTTGTAACTTAGCACAGCTTACACATGGAGTAAATCAGGGTTTGTTTTTTAGCTAGTTTCTATATTCTACAGGCTCTCCAAAGACTGGCTTAGCATACAGTATAACTGGGGAAAAACAAATCCTTGTAAAGATTGGAAAAGCTTTGTGTTTGGCATTCCCCGTGACAAACCTGAAGTTTTAAGACAGTTGTGGTTTTGGATCCTCAACTTGGAGCATTTTCAAAGTAGCTGTTTTTCAAGAAATGAACACTCAGCATTTTGGAAAGGCTTCCACAACATCAGAACTTCTGGGACCCAAAGTCATCACTTGCTGCAGACAGTCTCAGTTCCTGTAAAATGTACTAGAACATATCACAGCAGTGGGGAAAATGCCAAGTGTCAGTAAGGAAGGTTGTATTTTCATTGCCAGGGTCTCTTTTGTTTGGTTTGGCATTCCTTGGGAAGCGTATTATTCCTGGATCAGTTAGCTGCAATAGGAGGCAGGAAGATCTGTTACTCTGCTCAGCCTACAGGTGTCCTTGCCCTAAAGGTAATTTACTCATCCATTTTTCCAGGAGAAACTGGGGCTAAAGTAAAACAACTTCTGTGTAGGAGGACTTTCAGCTTTAATTCCAGCTGAGGACACAGTTTCAACTCAGCCAGTGCTGTTATTTTTGCTGGACCAGTATTTTAAAGCAACTTTAGACAGAGAGACGGGTAGAAGGATTTCCTGACAGCTCACAGCTCTAGCAATTAGGCAAATGCTAACTCAAACCTTCAGTGCTTTTTTGGACACATTTTAACACCTTTTACAGCATGCTGTTCTTTTGCTCATGTGTTTTCTGGTGGCAGTGCCTCTCATAATTAGTCTCTTCTGCATGGGTCCCTAAAAATGGATAAAAATTACCTTGGTCATACTCATAATCTATTATATGTAATCCACTAATTTTTGACCTTCCATTTCATCTTGTTATAGCTAATAAAGTTTTGATGGCGGCTATGAAATTGTTTTGGAGACTTGCAAAAGCATGTCTAGTAACAGTAATGCTTTTACAGCCTATAACTGGCTTTGTTGTGTATGAACAAGTCACTCTTTCTACATTATATATTATATTTCGTTTGTAGGTATTTTGTCAGGCACTTATAACAAAATGCCACCTTCCACCTCCAAATCTCGTGTGAAATGAAGACTGAGATGAAATCCCTGGGATTACACAGGTGTCTAAGATACGGCACGTCATACTTTTGGATAGGCTTGTTCAAAAATGACTTGAAATCAAATAGGATCAAAGGGGTTGTGCTTTCTTCCCATCACATTTTTATGTTTCCATTAACCAAATGCTAATAAGCACATGATCTAGCAGTCTCCTCCCATGTCAGCAAATCAACATACCTGAATACAAATACCTGTGTACATGAACAAAACTTCAGAGCAAGTGTTCAATGACAATTGAAAGATCACTTTGTTTCATAAGAATTTCTGAGTAGTAGTTATGTTGTTTACAATGATTAAAATGTTTTGGGTACCCACAGTAATTTTTTTTTACTAGAAATTTTGGTCCTTGACCTTAATAAAAGGAAAATTGCAATCAGTGTCCCACATCTGGTCAGCCTTCTCAAGGCAATTGTTGTGCTTCTGCCCAGCCACTCTGTGCTGTTATCAAACACTGCCTGAAATGATACCTGAAAAGCTGCTCCTGGAGAATTTGTATCCACACTTAGGGCTGCACACATCCATTTAGCAGGTGAACAGGCATTTCCATGTGTACTTTAATACCCTATTATTCTGTAAAACCAGACACAACAGCACTTTTATGGGTGAAGCTTGGAGCAGCTGCTTAATTATTTTCCTAGATGCTTACATAAAGTCTTCTAAACTTCAAGAAATATATATAATGTTCAATCATGTGACAGTAATATTGGTGCAGTGCTGACAGAAAAGGCTATTGGTATCCATCTGGGAATGTAATTTTCAGCTTATTTACTGGCACATAGCAAACTATCTTCTTTTCTCTCCTTTTCATTTCCTCTCTCTTGTTTTTGTTTCTTTTTTATGGGTATTAATTTGCTCTTTGGTGCTTGAACCCTTTTTTCTGTGCCCACCCTTCT
The DNA here is from genome assembly GCA_013397895.1 of Origma solitaria. Lineage (NCBI taxonomy): Eukaryota > Metazoa > Chordata > Aves > Passeriformes > Acanthizidae > Origma > Origma solitaria. The sequence goes on along the minus strand of VZRL01007204.1, from coordinate 41,692 downwards.
ACTGTTCTTGCTGTGAATATGTTCTTAATTAGCGTTCTTAAATGTGCATTTAAAAGTATGCCATAGTAGGTGGGGAGGACTGAGGAAAAAACAGCACTAAAAGGACATCATTCTATTCAAAGGAAACAAAAGAAAAAGTGAAACTTCAAATCTTCTCACTTTCCATTAGGTTTTACCATTGATTTCTGCATTAACTCCTTCACAGTGATCCTGAGTTTAAAGTTAAATTATGTTGTCCATTATAAGTAGGGAGCTTTAGACCTCAGTTCAGCAAAACAAGTCTACTTAAAAGTTTAAAGCTAAGCACGTGCTAAATTTTGCATTCAGCTAGAATTTTAATAGGCTTATAGAATTTACACCTTAGTTTCAATCCTGTTGTGGCTTTCCGTGGCCTGAACCAAAGAGTTTTGACAGTGTCTTGTCTCATAAAAAACTAAAAGGAATCAGCAAACAAAACTATATGCAGCAATGTTTTCCTTTTGGAGCTGGTTTTGGAGTCTTTATATAATTGTGGTTAGCAATTGTGGCTATATCAGATGAATGAGATAACTTGGTTCAAGTTGAAGAACAGATGGCGTCTGCAATGAAATAGAATAAAAGCAGTCATGGTCGACTGTGAAATGCAAAGAACAGACCTCAGATGGCTGTAGGAGGTGTATGGTACATATTTGCTCCCTAAAGTCCGAATGGCAGGGTCTGAACATAACTAGTTGCCTGTAGAAAAAGATGAAATCTCATCCCACAGTATTCTTTGATAGAAGACACAAAGCCAAAGCAAGACCTATGGCTAAAATCTGGAGCTCACAAAACTCAAATGCAAATATACTTCTAAGGTTCCAAGTTACTTATTCTTTTTACTCACTTGGAGAATGATAAAGTAACTTCCTCATTGCTTCATGTCTCTGATTATTTTTGCCAAGGTGCACTTCATTGGAGTTACTGATCTCAGTGCCAAATGAACATGTCATGCAGGGGTTAATGCAATTTTATTATAATGGTTCCTGTTGCTTGTAGATCCATAAACACAGCTGTACTCTAAAGGAAGGCATAGAGTATTTTTCAGTGATTAGATGAGGTTGTTTCAGTAGAAACTGAGACTATTTGCCAGAAAAAGAGAAAGCGCCCTGCCCATGTGAAAATGCCCCTTCAATTAGTGTGGTGATGTTTGTGTTCTAGTTGTAATAATGGAAGATTAGAGAAATGTAACCTGCAAGACCTTCTTAGTAAAATTAGAAACAAGAATCACTCTGAAGCATGTGAATAACCTAGAAAGAAAAAAATCTGCATTTCTGGAAGAGTGGTTATTGAGCTCACCCTTATCTAGAAGCTCATAAAACCACTTTATCTTTCCCTACAATAAGGCTATAAGCCAGACCAGAGACTGCATGGACATCAGAGAATTCAGCCCTCAGCTGAAACACTTGTCCTAAGCCCTCCAGTCACTACAAGTGGAAAATCCCAGAGAACCCTGTTGAAATTCACATATCCATTTGTAGATTTCACAGGACATGGAAAAGAGTGCAAAAGACTGCCAGGGCCACTAAGGCATTCTAAACTTGTAAAACAAGGGAAAATAAATGCAGCTTAAAGAAACACCAAAAAGCATAGCACGTACCAAATTCTGATCTGGATTATAGGAATCTGCTCTGACACTACAGAAAAGCAGAAAGATAGAAGCAAAAGAGAAAGCGTCTGCGGTTTGATGGCTGTTCTGCCTAAATATAAACTTCAGTTAATATTTAATTTGATATTTGGAACAGAAATATTCTGAACATTTCACTAAGTAAACCCTACAGGAATCCAGGTGGTGGCTGGATTTTAATATGGATGTGATGAAAGATATAAATTTAGATGTCCAGAGTAGGCTGGAATGTGATGTCTCCCATAAAGAAACATATTTAATGTGGGTGTTGACAGAAACACTAATACAATTGATGCTGCTAACTTACCTTCCAACAAAAGTAGAAAAATCAAAGCCTACTGCTTTGACTCAGTTGCAGGAATGAATCTTATTATTACCCAGATACTCAGGCTAAGAGGAAAAAAATAATAGATGTGTGTCATTTTATCTGTCTGGGTCTAAAGCTGTTATTTAAACAATATAACCTTCCACATGGGATGTTTGAGAAAGAAATCCTTGGTTATTTAGTCTCTGGCACAGAAACAAGGCACAATGTAGAAAGTTTCCCTTCTGTCTAGCAACAAGTGTTGAGTTTCATTCACTTTGGAAGCCCAGATAAGCCTTGGCTTAAAAATCATAAACAAGGCATAATAACAGAGTTATGCTGAGCTGGAAAGTAGCATTGTCTAGCATTTTTCCTAACAATTAGCCTGTAGGAAGTTCTCATCTAACAGGTACAATAGTTTATAGATCTGCAGCATTTAAGGTTATTGACTCAACCCTTCCCACTGCCAGACAGAAGTCTGACTGGCCAATATGGACTATTTAAACTCAAACCCTTGATCCTTTTAAGTTTGGAACTTTTTGGGGCAGCACTATCTTTGTTCATTAAGAGATAGAGCAATACAATACAATTCTCTGGTGATTCTCTTCTCTGTCAAAGAAACGATTCACAACCACTAAAATTAGATCAGGGCATTGACTTTTAAAGTTGCATGCAGCCAGAAGTGAGAAAAAATATATCAAATTCCATAGTTCATGGATTCTTTATGAGAGCAAATTTAAAGACAAAAGAGCACAAAGGAAGATCTAGTGCAAATCTGTGGACTTTAACTTTTCAGAAGGATTTACAGCTCATCTTTCTAGTCATGTATATGCTGACAGTGCTGTGTGGATGTAATGGGAGGTAGATCTGATTTCAGGTGACAAAAATTGCAGTGTTTAGAGAAGGTCAGATATTTTTCTCTCCCACCTTGTAATTTTATTTTTTACTTCTTGACCAGGAAAACAAAACACATCTTGTTGCAAACATCCAAATGCTTGTAAGCCCTGAGGAGTACTAAGACAATTCCACCTCCTCTGAAATCTTTAACTCATTATAAATATCATTAATCAAATTTTAAGGAAGTCTGATCTTTCCTAACATTTTAAAGTCACATTTAAGGTTTAATTAGAGGAACACAAACAGAGAAATTAGTGTAGGCTTACCTTGCACTAGGTATTGCCTGTGTGAACACTCTTGCTCAGGGATAAATATGAGGTTGTATGTATCATTTTGGAGAACCTTATTGCCTGTGTGATTAAAATTCTTACATGAAAGCAAAATCATAAAATATTTATAAGACTTCTATTAAAAGCAGAACTTAAACCAACATGCTTCCAAAAGCTGTAATTTCTTAAAAATGGGAATTCATTAGAAAAAGGTCAAGAAAAGTTTCTGTTTATCCATGTAAGTCCCTTGGGAAGGTCAGAGACTCACAGAATGGTATGCGTTGGAAGGGACAATTAAAGGCCACCTCATGCAGCTCCCCTGCACTGAACAGGGACATCTTCAGCTGGATCAGGTTGCTCAGAGCTCTGTCCAACCTTGAATGTGTCCAGGGTTGGGACACGTACCACCTGCTAGGCAGCCTCTCAGTCAGGCAGGACACAAGGAGCACACATCTATTTGTTTTAATAACCAGTAGATCCAAAACTGACCCAGATACAATTGGTAGCTATTTTATTGGAAACTTTTGTCTGAGCTTTGGCTGATGTATGGCTCATTTACAAATTCCTATTGGGAAAAAAACATTGGACTTGTTGATTTTGTCCAGACATTTCTTTTCAGGAACACTTCACATGGACTTCATGTCCCTAAATGATCATCTGTGAGAAGTGCATGGACATAGGACAAGTTTGAACAAAGCACAGTATTTATTGTCTTTGGCATGAAGGTAGGGGGGTTATTTGGTGGATAAATCTGTGAGCTCATGCAATGCTCAAAATAAACACTCCCTACAGCATTAAATATAATTGTTATGTGGATGATATAATATCCTAATCAACATCTTATCTTGGGTTTATAGAAGTGTTGTTATAAACAGGCAGCTTTAACCTTCATTGATTTCAAGGACTCTGTCATTATCCATTTTCCAGGGTGAGGTCTCTAATTACTGAGCATTCTGGTGTTTAATTTCATGTGATAAGCCTGAAACTCATAAATAAATGGTCTCACATCATTCTGAGGACAGAATCACTTGTAGAGAAAACACATTTGAAAGAAATATCTAGAGATAATACCTAGAAACATATATTTCACATAGCAAAATAAAATTTAAGCAAGGCTTGCATACTATTAGGCCACCAAGAAGTTTCTTCTGTCTGACTCTTTTGGCACTGTGCTGAAAAAGCTTCACCAAAGGAGGTGATTTTTTCATCCTTTTAGCCAAACATCCAAACACAAGGCACACTGCACTAACTGGAGGTTCATTATTCATTGAGGTGTTTTCTTTGTGCCCTTGGCTATTTGCTTTGAAGAAAGCTTGTGGGTTGTAATTTCAAAATGCCATTTCTTTCCCTCTAAGAGGACTGTACCTGCTAATGTAAGCTTCTCACCCAGTCACACAGTGAATACTTGGGGTTTTGTGACTGACATCAAACTTATTTAATACCCCTTTTTTTTGCAATATTTTGCTATGGTGTTTTAAGGATATGCTAAGTGGCTTTCCTGCCCTGGAAAGATTAGGCACGGGTGGACATCCCTGCAACTGGGCTCTCAGTGGGGAGATGAGCAAGAAATAAGCCTTCATCTTATTGAAAACACATGCAAACTCTTATTTTTTCCATAATCATGAAGATCTTCCAAACATTTATTTATTCCAAGTTCCATTTTGGAGCACATGCACAGCCAGAAAAGCACTCTGTCCAAACAGGGTTTATGTAACCCCAGTCTGGGTAATTCCCCTCCATCAGTGCCATTATGCAGGCAGCCAAGTGTCATGTACTTAGCTCAGGCACTACTTGTTAGTCCCAAGTACAGATTTCCATCAGTGGAAAATAAAGCCAGATGAACAACAATCAAGGCTTTTTTGTGGCAGTTACAAAACTCTCCTTTTTTTTCATTATCCTCTGCCTGTGAGCAGCTATGTTTGAAACAGCTGGTCAGCCTCAGCTTAAAGAGTCTGGGGGGCTATTTATGTCATTGCCTTTCATTTTTACCATTCAGCAATAGGACTCAATTGCAAAACTGGGGATGCCAAATTAGAAGTAAGTTTCTGTTCTGACTTGGTGTTTCTGCAGATGTCAGCCCTTAAAAAGCTGCACTTATACCTGACCCAGTCCTCAGGCACCTTGTAATCAAGTGTATCATTGATCTCTGTCCCAACCCAGCACACACTGTGAGACGTTGCAGAATTTGTGGTGCCATGGTGTAACGCAGGGCAAAAGGACACAGGGACACATAAGAAAATATGGAACAAGTAGTTTTGACCTATGAATTATGCACTCCGTTATGTATGAAGTTAACATAAAAATAATGCAGTCTTACAGGAAAATGCTCTGACAGTGCATCAGGCTGAGTAATCTCTGTCTAGGAGAAGTATCTCCTTAAATGGACTTTGATTTTCGAAGTCAGGCTTTATCTATGTATTCATCTGATGTCTTTCTCAATTCTATCTTTATGAAGATGGTTTTAAAGTATATTGCAATGGAATTGTGTAGGTACCTCGGAACTAGTGGAAACCCAGCCTCTTCTAACATGCATAAAAGAATCTCTGACTCTAGAGAAGCAGTTTAGTTTAGTATTTAGGAACTCCTGGATGATACACTAGCATTTTATCTGCTGATAAAAAATGCATCAGCTGGGAAAAGTCCATAGATATGACAGGTATTGATATCATTGAACTGTCTAGATGAATGAAACCCACTTTGAATTCCTTCCGTAAGGACAATAACACACCCTTTCCGACAAGAAAAATCCTTTGATACCAGTGGTTTTTATCCTTTCCCTCTCGTTTTTGCATCATAGAGAGAACAGAAACTGAAGCCACTATTTTCAAATGCCACAAATACTTGTGGGTCTGTTCCTTCCCAGATATCAAGTGTTGCCTGGATTTTCTATTAATGGTGTAGGGCACAGACTTTATGATCAAGATCAGATGTTTTGCTTCAGAGAGAGAGAGGAGGTTGTTATTTCCTGACAGCTAGCAGCATTACCGCTGTAGCTTGAGGGGCTCAAATAGAGACAAATTCATTCCTCTGTGTGTGTCCCATGACATTCCAAGTATCTCTACAGGGTCCTGACCTCCCCTACAGAGAAAAGCCTACCATGGAACGAGAAGTGTTGAGAATCCTAAATGCTCAAAAATAACTTGTCTAGCAAATTATGTACTGCTAAGTGTGTTGAGAACAGTCTCCCACTGATGTCTAACCTGTGCCCACAAAGAACAGGAACGCTAGCAACCGATCAGTGTGTGAGCTGTTTCTTTAGCTCAGATGTTGGTGCCTGAATGGTTTTTTGTTGCTGAAAGTCAGACAGGTGATTGCTGCTGAGCTTGGAGAAGGTTTGTGTGCAGGCAGCAGCTTCTCACTCTCCTAGACTTATACACGTTTTCACATGCAGTTGAAAAGTGTCTTTGCATAGGTGCAGGAGATGTTACAGAAATGCAGAGCCCTTGCAGCAGCAGCCACGGGCAGGACTCTTTCCTCCATCAGTATGGGAGAGCGGGAGGGGTGTGCATCAGCAGAATCTCGAGCATGACTTGGATTCGCCATTAATCATTCCTCTTTGCATAGAATCTTAAAAAGGGCTTAGGCTCCAGCATGCTTGGTGTTTGGGTAGCGGGCCCTGGCATTAGCATTCAGAGCCCATGCAGGTTGTCTCAGGTTTCTAGACAGTGCAAGGTTACAGCAAAGCTGTGCCCGTGCTGTGTCTCACAGCGATGTGAGCAGGAGCCAGGCGCTGCAGCAACGTGGCATTTGGCTAATTTCTGCAGGAATTCAGCATGGCTAACACACACAAAAGAAGCCCCTGAATTCAGGCTGGCCAGTGCACACCCACTGGGAGCTAGCTGTCTTGTTGAAGCTACTCCTCAAAAAAGTGCCACCTTTCCTTGGAGGTCATCTCCAGAGGGCTGAGATGGTTTCACCCAGTTCTTTGTAAAGCACAGCTGCAGAGGGACACATCACAGAACTCTCCCTCTCCTACTCACCTCTTTGCAGGATCTCAGTAAGTAAATCACTCAGGCAGAGAAAACATTGAATTATTTTCATTCTCTGCTTGAGGTTTTTAAAACCTTTCTTGTTCCCCACACTCTAAACACTAGGCACTAGGGTCAACGTGGGAAAAATTACCAAATACTTTGCCCCAACTAGTTTTACTTCAAAATTACAATGCAAATAAGTGAGACAGAGGGACACAATGGGCAATGCAGTGTTTAGTGGTTCTGGCAGAATTATCGATGGACTGCAGAGAAGTTGGATGAGAGCTCTTTTTATTGACTCTGTGTTGTAATAAGGAGCCATAGATTCAGTGGCACATCCATCCTTTTAAATTAAAAGACACGTTACTTCTGATAATGTGTTATTCTCTCTCCATATGTATAGGAAGCAAGTCCAGGATCTGCATTTCAAGTCCAACTGAAGCGATTCCAGTGTATAATATTTTTAAGATACACATATCAGCGTGCACAAGACAGATATTAAAGTAGTGGGGGATGTTTTGAAGGGAGAGGCACGTAACTAATGTATTGCTAGTAAACACTTTGTCTCCTAATGGCATTTGTTCCATGCTCGTATTCAAGCCATGCCTTTCATTTCCCATTGTGATTAAAACTAGGTGGGTGTTGAGCTACAAAAAGGCACAGTGCTAATGCTCAGCACTGTTTATCAAAACATGCATATGCATTTCATTCCTGTAACGTGCAAGCCATGGAGTGCTCAGAGCTTAAATCCTCAATGCAGGCTCTGATTTTGATTAGTGGCACTTACACACTGAGGCAGAGACATTTCGTATTACATGATCTACATTTCAACTCCATTTGGCATAAAGGTAAAATCATTTCTCCATGCATAAAACTGTAAATCAGATAAGAATTGATTGTATTTGTTGGTTTAATGAAGTAAGATAGTGGATTTCTGACTAATGCATTGGAAAGTATTTATATAATAGAGAGTTCTGCCATCATAAATCACTTTGTGGCGAATGCAACAATTTTTTATTGGAGGTCACCAGAGTTAGCAGCAAAATCAATTCAAATCAAATCACAGAGCTGCCGTATACATCAGGAGACTGCAAAGGAATTAATACACTTATATATTTGCTCACTGGGCATGCCTAAATTAAATATTAACAGTTTGCATGAGGATGGAGATGTCTTGCATTACAAGCAGTTCATGTGCTTTCATACCAGGCAGTCCAGGTACCTCCTCAACACAGGCTGGTGGAGTTTGCATTTAAGAACCAAACTACCTCCTGCTGGCTAAAGAACACATTGATGGTGTTTTTCCACTATTCCGACCAGTAGCCAGTTTTGAAAATGTAATGAATTGCTCTCACAGTTAAATTACTTCTTTTGGCAAGAAAAGTTCAGCTCTGAACTTTCAAGCATTTTTTTCATGTTGTCTAAGTTAATACCCACAGAGCAAAATTGCTGCAGTGGGTGTTGTCAAAGCCATTTCTGCTTCCTCTATAGCTCATGTTCAGAGTCTGCTATTTCATAATTCTGGTTAATGAGCAAATTCTAAAATACAAGAATATTTTCCTTCTTTAGAGGAACCAGAACCTGGCACAAGGATAAGTTGCATGGAGGCGTAGAATGATTGCTCCTAAACTTCCTCTTCTCAGTAAAAACAGGATCGGTTCTCTGAAACTGAAAGTCATACGTCGTTGTGAGGCAAAACCTAAAAAAGCATGTTTCTCCTGATATCCTTTTTTCCCATTTGGGAAAAATAAACGGACATTTGCTACTCAGCCAATCCATGAAAAAGGATCACCACGTGTGCTTAGCACAGACTTAGAGCTTGGTATACTTGTGCTGCTGAGGAGGAGTCAATGGCTTCCAGTGCATGTACTGTCAGACCTTAATTGCTAGTTCATATATCAGCAATATTGTAGACCTTCTAAACTATAGCCCTGTTTAACAGAAAGGTCTCTGAGCAGGGATCATTCTGAAGTGCCCTGTTCAAAGCAGAAGCTGTAAACTCAATGACAGGAATAATTATAATGTCAAACAGACTAACAGTCAGTCAGTTCCTGGCCATGCAACCACAGGACGTATTTAACGAGTCAGTGATCTAAATTTAAAAGCACAAACTGCAGGCAAATGGACTAAATTTAAGTATTTTCCTGGGTTCTGCAATTACATAAATGTAATTAGACAATAGAGTAGTTATCAGGGGAATTAAATAAGGTAAGAACTCAGTCCACTTTTTTCTTACTTCTATGAGTTAAGCTTCAAGTCATGCACAAGGGACGTTGGGAACCAAATCTGCTCTTTATTTACACCTGTGTAGCTCCATTTGGCCCTAAGCCTGAAATGCCATGAACAAAACAGAACCACTTTTCCCTGGGCTGCGGCCCCTTGAGCATAGTAATACAATAAAACGGCAAGAAGCTACATAAAATTAGATGAAGGAAACCTTAAACCAATTCCTGAGACCTATGGACTTGCATGAATTAAACAAAATCACTTTGCGGTGTGCTAGAGCCTTCCTCATACTTCACATCACAGGGGATATATGCTGCCATCTACTCATTCCATAAATAATCTGAGTCAAAGTGGATCAGGCTAATCTACGGCATTTCCAAATTTCTGTTAGGTACCTGGTAAAAATGTAAATTAACTTCTCGTTTCAGAAGCTAAAACTTGATTATATCATTATATATTATGAATTATAAATGCATAGACTTTATATACTTTTATACAGAGACATTAAATACAGAGTTATATATTGTAAATTACAAAGAGGCACACAAATAAGGTTTCAACATCAATGGGTGATTAAAGTGAAACAAATCCACATTTAACAACTACAATAGGTGAACTTTTTCCTCCAATTATTGTTAACCCCTAAACTCCTGCTTTGCCTGCAAATTGTGGTGTTCTGAAGGCTGGGAGAAAACTGTGCTTAGAAACAGGCTGTTAAAAGTTCTGTAACACAGGGATAAGGCAGAAGCCTACTGGGAGCTGACTAATGGAGTGTTTCCTTGCACGTCTGAACACCCAGGGCGGCGCAGGCTGAAGTCTGACTGTGGTACATCGTACCAACAAAAAGCCAATTCTTAATGCTACAATTAACTTGACTTCTGTGAAACATTCGTAACCTGCAATCTCCGGTACTGTGTTTAGTTGGGAAAGCCATGCCTGATGTCTTCTGCTGCAACACATTAAGCTTAATGTGACTGAACTGGAATCTGCAAAGTGGGTAGGCAGTATTTCCTGCGCTAAATTTACCTCTGACAGAGAGGTTACTCAGACTCAACCAATATAACTCATCATATGATGCATTATTCACAGTAATGGATTTATTCTTAATCCCATCAGCTTTATCACCAAAGAAATGGGATGGGCCTTTGGAGGGAAGCTAATCTTCAAGATGTTCATAAAAACTATGCTGGTAATTGCCATGAAAAGCATTGACTGAAGGTAAAGCTTTCCTTCAAAACTGGTCCTAATTTTTCTCATCTTCACATAACACTTTTCTCTCAAGTTTATTTTGGCCTATTTAATCCTGTTTAGCCTTTCCACTACTTATTTTCAAGATGGAACTTTTGGAAACTGGTAATAATTTTGCTCTTCCTGAATGTGCAGAGCGCTGCTAAATATGGAGTATAAAACATACAATGTTTAGCACTGGTGCAAAACTCTTCTAAATCCCCCAAACTTTCTCTGCTAAAGCTATGAGACCTTTTGTTGCACTGAGACTTTTTGGATTTTTGAGTAAGTTATCAATACTTTTGCAAACAGTTGTCACTTACCAGACTTTAGAGGTTACTCATATTTCCAGGTTATATACGTGAGGTTACGTGAGAATATTGTTATTACTAACGACCACATGGCGTAACAGCCTAGGAAGTACGATTTTAAATATATGGCTGGAATTGAATAAAGCTGAAACAGTTTGAATGCTGATACTGCCTGTGATACATAACTAAAATCTCAAAGACCTAGCGTCAGCCTGCCCACCAAACTAGGTACCTCAGAGAGACAGAATTCGTGGGAAAAAACCTGACCAAGCAGCTGGCCAGGGTCGCACAGCTCCACACCAGCTACAGCTCGGGCAGGTACAGTTTGGCTGCAGCCCACAGCGAGGGGTCAGCGACACAGCTCCCCCCCTCCAGCTCCGGCCACCGCTGTCGCCTCTGGTCTTTCATCGCTCTCTTTTCCACATCTCTCACCGATTTGCCTACCTGTACACTTAAGGGGAGGAGAGCCGGGACCGCCGTACCCCGCTCGGGGCGGCAGCGGCTGAGGGAGAGCGCCCGAGGGGGCGCCTGAGGGCGGGAGCGGCTGAGGGCGGGAAATGGCGCGTCCCTCACGAGGGGGCCTGAGGGCTGGGGCGGGGAGCGAGCGGGGGTGGCTTTTTTTTTGTTTCCTGCTGTAACTTTGGTTTTCCCTTTCCTACTTGGACGTGTCTTAACAGCAGAATAGCTATGTCAGAAATGTGGCTATGTGTGTGTGAGATGTAAAATCTGTCGAGAGGATGGCATTAGTTCACGTGTTTGAACGGCCTGGTTGGCTCTCCTTCCGCTGCCCAGCTCACAGGCTTGTGGTGCTTCTTCGAGCCATGGGGCAGCCTGACATCTCTCTTCCAAAGTATCTGTGCTCCCTGTAGTATATGTGTCATGTGTCACGGTATGTGTTAAGTATATTTGAAAGCAATGACAGAAAGCCTTGATTTATTTGAAGTCTGCAATACTATGTAAATTCCGGTACAGATGTCTGGGTTTGACACCTTCAGCCTCAATACAGAAATGCTTGGGCTGCCATTAAGGCAAGAGATGAAATGCGTTTGAGTGCCAACCAGGTGCTTCAGGTGCAGCTGAAATAACAGCAGGCCCATGTATTCACCCCGGCTGCCTATTCCAGCTGCAGAGGCACAGGGCTAATTAAGAATTCTCTTATGCTGGCTTTTTTGCCACTATTGTCTGCATTCTTATCAGGTAAACTTGCACAGTTGCATTGACATCTTCTCTTAAGAGCCTTTAGTTCCTAAACTAAAAACCAACGTGTTCTTGAGAGAGGCTTACTATGTAAAATAAATATTGATATTTTAGGTATATTGCTTTTAAGCTCTTACCACTCTTTTAGATAATTCTGAAGCAGCTTGGGCTGTCTTACTTAATTTTTCAGCTGACTTTAAGGTTACTCTGTATAAAATCTATTGGGTTTTTTTCAGCATAAACCTACCAAATTGCATCTGTCTTAACTGAGTTACATTTTTGCATAGCACTTTTTCTTAGGTGCATAACTATTTTTAATTAAGGCAAATATTTGTAAGTTCTTTGGGACATTCTGTGTCTTCTGTAAACTGGCAAATATCTGCTTAGAAATACCTTAATTTTGGTGTTGCCTCAGGCAAAAAGGTTAAGAATTAAGGGAAGAGAATGAGGAAAAAAGGAAATGAAGGGTTTAAGCATAGACAAAACTTTGGTATTGGTAGCAGGAAGACATATTTTGTATGATGGCTAGGAAAATGTTTTTCTTTTGGAAACAAGTTGTTGATACAGTAGTTAAAGTACAAGGTAACTGCAGGGGCTGAATCACTGGAGTGTGTAAGCTGGGGGAACGGAATGAATGCAAAAATTTACAGCAAGCTTTGAAAGCTTTTAAAGCTTTTCATACAAAAAACTTTCTTTTATGCCAGCCAGCCTCTATCTTGGGGCCTTGAAATGTTTGGGCTCTGGGTTTTCTAATGCCATTTCATGTGATTTGTAATACATGTCGGGGCTGTTTAAGTCAGACCTGTAAATCAGTTCAAAAGATGTTAGTGAGGAGCCTTTACGATTTGGGCTGCTCGGGCTCACAGCCTCCCAAATCTGAGGGTCTGTCTGAGAGCAGCTTGGCTTCCCTGTGGTCAGATCATGTTGCAAACCCCACTTTGTGCTCAAGTCTCAGATCTGTGCACAGTGGGGACAAGGCCTCCGGTTTGCCATAGCAAAATGAATCTTTATCTAAAGAAAGCACATTTCTCCCTTTTGGATACAGTTTTGAGAACCAGAGTATAAAGTATTGACTGAACCAATCATGAGTGGTGATAAAATGCTCCAAATCCCCACTTGGGAAAGCTGCTAGAAGAAACTTCTGTCTGGTTCTGACCCTTTCCTTTCTTTCTCCTGGTGAAAGGAGATGGTCCAAGCAGACTGCAGCAGAAATACTCCACTGATGGGAACTGACAGCTCTTGGACCACCTTCCCTGAACAATACCCATAACGGAGAAAGGCATGTCATGTAACTTTGAGTATTTCCCATCCTAAACAAGGCCGAAGCTAAAGACTTTTCTTAATTGCCAGAATGGCAATGGTTTCAGTTGTGTAGGGACATCCACCTGAGAAACTTCTGCATTGGTGTTTGTCAATGGCTGAATGTAAAAAATAAATGCATGCAACACCACACGGAATGTCTGTCATGAGAGTTCTCTCCTGTGACAAGGAGTCTAAAAGCTACAGTAGCTGAAAATTTAATGTCCATTATAGTGTGGAAGTTTCACTTTCAATTAACTTAGGTGCACTACTTAATGGAAAGTTTAAAGGGGGAGAGTTTTCTTCATGAATTTTCTGCAAATGTGTGTGGACTACTTTGCAGTTCTATCGGTGCTCCCCATAGCTTTTGCTCAGAGGAGCTGTGGCTGCCCCATCCCTGGAAGTGTCTGAGGCCAGGCTGGGTGGAGCATGGAGCAACCTGGGACAAGTGTATGCCACAAAAGAGAAATCTAGCACTTTTTTTTTTGTTGACTAATAAATGTCAGTTGGTCTTTTTTTCCCTTGTGTCAATGTTTTGGGCACACTTTCCTTGTGTCAAATTCTTTGGGCCCTCATTATTCAGATGCTCTGAGAAAACTTAATGAAAATCAGACCTCTTTCTCGTAATTAATGCATGTGTGGACTGCAGAAAAGCCTTCTTTTACAAGGTCACCCCCTTTGGTAGGGGTGGAAGAATCAAAAACCCAGTGCAGTGAGGGAACTTCTACACAGGTTGAACAGGAGTCCAGCAAGAAAACAGTGTTGCTGGCTGTTTGATTTCTGACTCAGATCTCGATTTCTTTAACTTCAGAGACCCTGAAATTCTTCCATCTTGCAAAAATGGACAGAGAGACACTAAGGCTGTATGGACTCACCATGTTCCTAGTGAAGAATTATCAGGTGTGGCTGTTCCTGTACTTGGATACAGTGTGGAATGGTGAAATGAGAGGAGGTGTGAGGGCAGGGAAAGAAAAGAAAGAAACAAGAGAAAAGGAAAACGGAGCTGTGAGCATTCACTGCTCTGCAGTATTACACAGGCTGCATCCATAGTTGAGTTTTTCCAGGGCTCATCAAGTCACGCACATGTTGAACTGAAACATTGACCAATATCTAACTGGGAACTACCAACTAGTATGTTACCTGTGCAACTTAAATGCAGCTCGGCTTCATTATGTTGATCATGCAGAAGTTTTTTCTGTAAGACCCTCCCTCACTTCCTGGGAGAACCAAGTGCAAATAATGTTGATTAACCTCAAGATGTTGTATGTTCGGTGCTTGTGAATTTTTTTTAAAAGCTTAGTGCTTTGGGAAATCAGTGTTAGTAGACTTAAAACTTATAATCAAACAAAAAAAATCACTTGGCTTTTCTGTACACAGGTCAATGTTTATAGACATAAAAATGAGTTGAATGTGTAGCTGGGTGACCTTTAGCATACACCATCAAACTCCAGTGCCTTGGGCATTAGTATGGAAATCTGATGACAGCTGGGTAAAAATAGCTGTAATTCAGTATGGATGAAACAAAGTCTTTCAGGGTGGGGAGAAAGGCAAAGAAGGTGAAGAGAAATATATAATGTTTCTTGAAAATGACAGGCTGTTATAGCAGGAACTTCCAGCTGAAATACTGGCCTGAGGCGCTTGTTGAGCATGGGCTATTACACTCCAACCAGTTTAGCTTTTGCAAAGCTATCATCAACAGCAAGCACTGAGAAGTGTCAGTCAGTATTAGCAACAGGGAGCAGTGAGTGCTCCAGCTAAAACCTTTGCACTCCCATCCTTGTGTACAGGGATGGTACCCCAAATGTTGCCCTTAAACAGCTCCTTCAGGCACAAGGGCAGAGGTGGGAATGGACAAACTGCTTGGCAGTCCCAAAGGCTGGGCTCATTAAATGGAAACATTTTCTTCTTCTTCTTCTTCTTTTTTATTGCCTGTTTTGCTATTTTTCCTGTGAGGTTTGTTCTGGTTTTCCTGTTGATGTCCGCCGTTACGCATCAGCATAGCACTTGGAATGTGATTAAATGAGGAACATAGGATTAACCTTATCCCTTGTGCATGACTGAGAAGCTACTGTTGGTTCAGTGCATAGAGTGTGGTTGATGATACATATTCATGTTTGTGTGCATATCATGTTTTTCTATGTCATTTTTAGAAGAACAGGAAAGCTGTGTTCTGTGTTTTGGCTATAGAAACATGTTTTTCCTGCTTTGAAATAACGTTAAAGGGGTAGGAATCCTGTAAAGTTTTTTTCATGGTGAGGTTCTGAAAGGTGAGTCTTGCCTGTTGAAGACTATCAGTTTTCTCAATAATCTGAAAAGCATTTCAATGTTTTTGTGCTTGGTTTAGCAGAAAAAAAAATTGAACATCACATCAGCTTTGAGTACATTCTAACCTTCAGAATTTTTAACAAAGTATTCTTCAGGGCAAACAAAATTCTCTACAATTGTACAATAGCTTTCACAGGAGTCTCCCATGATTTCAGAGCTTCTATTGTCGCATTTGGAAAATATCAAGACAGTCTGGTTCCGTGGATAGAAAAAAAGGGGGAAACATGAGAAAAGAGAACCTAGATAATTTGGATTAAATAATCCAAATCTGGGATAGTAGAAGGAAAATCAAATAAAGAAAAACACATCAGAGAGCTCCCAAACCAACGAAACAAATTTTCTGAAAAAATACAACAACCTGATCAAAGAAACAAAAAAAACCCCTAAACTTTCCCCCAAATCAACATGTTCAGATGCTTGAACAAGATGAGAAAGCAGCATAAAACAGGTAGTTTATAGAGATAGTATATCAAAGAATAAACAAGAATGAAGAAGAAAATGCTTTAAACTTTGAGGAGAAACATTTTTTCCAGAAACCTGAGCATGTTTCTTCACCAGTGCAG
Source organism: Origma solitaria (assembly GCA_013397895.1). Lineage (NCBI taxonomy): Eukaryota > Metazoa > Chordata > Aves > Passeriformes > Acanthizidae > Origma > Origma solitaria. The sequence goes on along the minus strand of VZRL01007204.1, from coordinate 25,461 downwards.
AACTAGTGAGCATCTTCAGGCCGAACACTTTGGGCAAATATGCATGCAGCATTCTTCAGTGTAGTGAAAATGGGGTATAGAGAGTATTAAAACGTTTAACACTATCATTTCCAGGGATTTATATAGCATTTAGTCTTTTATGACATGACATGCTGATAAAACTGTTTCTAACGAGAGTGCTTAATGACCATTGGTAAGTCTTGGGGATGTGATGGCAAGGGTGCAATCCTGCTTATTCTGGGGGAAAAAATCTGTTTTACTTGGAGGGAATAGGATTACATTTCCACAGAGGAAAGAGTAGCTGGTATGTACTAAATGAATCTGAAATACAGCATAACTATGAAAGAAAGTAGTTGATAGAACATTAACGTTACTCTTCAAGTTTTATTTGTTCTTACATCAGTTTTCAGCAGAAAAATTTTCACTGCTCTCTGCCCTGAATGTACTGTTAACTTAGTCTTCTAAGTTATATAAAGCTTGTTTGCCTTGGAAGGTCTTTGCAAAGAAAATTTTCATCCTGGCTTAAGGCCTAATGTTATCAGGTGAGGAACAGCCTCCAATTTTTCACAGTATGCCTACTGAGACACAGAGAAGCCTGCAAGTTAAAACCCGTAATGCTTGATATCTCGCTGCTATTAACACTGAATAAAAACTGAAGGGACATGTAAATATATTTGAAAGTATGGGACTGTTTTAATGTTTTTATATATGTATATGAATGAGGGGTTTTGACTGGAGGGCACTGTACAGTAGTGCCTGGCTGCAGTAGAATTAAGGGATCACCCAGGGATGAATGAGAAGTTCAGGAGGTTACATGGGTATGGCTTTGTTCTGTAGTAGTTTGAGAGAGCTCATTTTCAAACGGGAGAGAAGCTTTGCTCATAACAGAAATTAAAAGCAACAGGAAGGCTTTACCTGCAGTACTGCTCAGCCACTTCCATCCCCTCCCTCTGACACCCTTGCTCCATTCCTCTCACCTCTCTGAGTTCTTTCTAGCAGTTATTCTTCTGTTGTCCCCTCTGGCCTCCTATACAGTTGTCCCTTTATTTTCATGCTTTTTTGTGTTTATTCATTTGCCTCTCTCACTGAGATGATCAAAAGCAGGACAAGAATTACTGTGACGTGCAACTTGCCTAGAAAGTCAGCTGCAGGGGATGGAAAGGGGGTTAGGTGGTGTTCCAGCAGGAGCTCTGCTGTGGTACTTGTGGAAGAGGCAGAGCATAAAAATTTATGGAGAGAGAGTTCAGGTGAAGAAAAAGTAGTTTAGTGTTGTGCACTGTAATATCAGAGCTGCTGCCTGCACAACTGAGCGGTGACTCAGGGAAGATCCTTCCCTACAGAGACAAGCTTCTAGCTTTTATAGGCAAGGCACTGAGAAACTCTTTTGGAGCCAGCCTGACGTTTCCCTGCCCAGCTCAGAAAATGGTTCAGTGGCCAGAATAGTGCTGGTGGTGATATACAGTGTAATTGGGTTCCAGAGCACTGGTAACCTTGGAGCTTTATGACAAAGCTGAAGGAGCTGCTGTAATAAAAGTGACAATCAAGGTCAATGTTTTTGCCTTGGTTTCATTTAAAAGAGAAAAGTGTGAGCAATTCTTTCCCTCAAGTTATTCTAGTGGAAAAGCATTGCTGCTTTAAAGATATAGTTTATCAGACTGGATATCCATGGTTGTTTTGCTACAGAATCATTTTCTTTTGTAATGAGAGAAAGTTATTTAGCCATTATCAGTAAATAGTGCATCTTAGAAAACTTGATGCTTTTCCTGACATTTTAATCTCTTTTTATATCCCAGAAAGCAAATAGCATCATGATTTTTCCCAAAGTATTAGTGAGATTTATTTTAAACCCACACAACCAAGCCCTGTAAACAGGTGTTAAGTCCTTCAGCGATGGCTCTAAAGTAATGTTAATTTTTTTTCTGTCAAAGTGCTTTTCATCTTACACTAGGATTATATGAGTTTCTATGCCTCATATAGGATTAGATTTTTAACTGTCAGATTGTTGTTTGGAAATTATTTGCACTTTTTGTCGTCCATATGCAACTTGTTCATTAAGACCATCTCCCTAACAACTGGCTGGTGCAGGACACATCTTTAATTGCAGATTCTCAAGTGTGCTAACTGCAGTCGTGGACTGCTTGAGACAGTCTCTTAAGGCATGAATATAGCATTGGACTGTTGTCTTCATTTCACTGTCTGTTCTGTGAGATTGCTGTGCATGACTTAAAATATTAAAGAAATGACAGGAAAGTTAACAGCTCTAGCAGTTAGTCAAATGATAGAAAAGTAGCAGTTGCTGTGAAAATGTTAAATATTTTCTATGATATTGTAGCTTGGAAGGACTGGTGCCTTTTTGCTGCCCTGTGTAATAGCAAGAGGCATCTGTGTGCTGCTGCAGCTGTGATTGAGACCCTCTGCAGTCTCTTTACTGGCTGTATTTCATTAACTTTTATAAACCTCTTGCCTTCAATAACAGCAAATGAAACTCCGGCGCAATGTCTCCCTCTAGGCCACAGACAACTCCAGCTTCCAATAATTCAGTGTTGGAGTTGAATAAAAGACAAATTATTCTGTCATGTGTCAGTAGCTACAATCCATCAGGCAGTAACGCAGGGTACTTACTGTGGGAGAAGCAGGGCTGTTCCAATTACCGCCAGCTCCCTAATTACCCACGGAGCAGGGGCTGTGCAGGGTCACACAGCTCTGCATGTTCTGCAAAGCACCTCTTCCTGTTTGGCCCCGAGCCCTGGGCTTCCTGTGCTTGGGCACATGGCACCAGAAACTAAACTTGTGGTTTCTGTGGTTTTTCTGGGGTAGTTTAAGGAGGTACAACATGTGTTAAAGTCAGGTTACCTTCTTCGTAAGAGTATGTTTGTGTACGGCACAGCTGAGCCTTAGCCGAGCACAGCAACCACAAGCACTCTCAGACTTTTACTTTCTTATGAGCAGACTTTCTATGGTCTTGCTCGAAGCAAAACAAGACACGACCCTTCCAGGCATCTTGACACAGGGATTCTCTGGCATTTGTTTATTCTTCTTCTAATGGTCTAATGTTCTGGCCTTGCATGTAGCACATCCATTCTGATTGAGGAGTGATTCTGGTGGCCAGCCCTGATAAACCCTTCTCTCCCAGGAGTGACAAAAAGTGTTCTCTTAATCGCCACCCCAGACAGATTTACCTTATTTTACCCTCTTGAAATGATGCAGCCTGTTTTGTTTTCTAGCAAATGTTTTGGTTTATTTTGTAGGATTTATTTTTTTTAAAAACTTCCTAAGACTCCAGCATCTCATTACTTTTTCAGTCTGACCAAAAATTTGGTGCTGGAAGGCAGCCTACTGAAAAGTCATCTGTAAATTCCAAAAGAAAGGCATTGTTTTCATGTATTTGTTTTCATGTTTTCTTTTTCAGACTACAGAGAGTTATTCCACCCACACTGAAAAAAATTCCCCAAAATCTGTCATTGTAGGCAGGTGTGAGAGGATTAGTATAGAACAATTCAGCCAAAATCCTTAACTAAAGGAGAGATTGATTTTCTTGAGACTGACTCTCTTGTTCTGGGATGTCTTTGCTGTTCAGGTTTCTGAACTGAAACCACCTTTCTTGATATGTGTTGCCATCCCGTGTGGGGTTTTACTGGTTTGGGCTGGATAAGAGGGAATTGTTTTTTGTGGTAGCCTGTGTGGTGCTAGGTTTTGCTGTGTTTAGGCTTAGGTGCCTACCATGGTTAAATTCCAATAGGGGCAATGCCCAGTCCAGAAAAATGGATCCTGGGAGCTAGAAATTACCTGATTTAATGCTGTCAGTCCTTAAGTTCTAGTTTGCAGAATTGCACAAAAATGCTTCTGTGATTTATTGCACAGCTGGTTATCGGGAAAGGACAAATATATTTCAGGCTTGCTAAGTAATGTATGCATACATGCATACAGCAAGCTGCTTTGTCAATGTCACATTAATTATCCGATAATATTGGGCTTAATTCTTGTTGTAAACTTAGATGTGCATTCCCTTGCATCATAATAAATTATGTACTAAGCCATACCTGTTACTGCAAAAATGTTTCTAGTAAAGCTTATCCCTGCCAATTAGCTGAAAAATGAATAGGAAGAGATTTCCCCTGTCCTCTATTTATTTCTTCAGGTATTAGAAATTCATTTCATTCAATTGGTGTGGACAGACTTTGCTGTTTAATAATCACCAGCAAAGGATGGTTTTGTTGCAAAAATAGCAGTCTAATTAGAAGATTCAATTTTCTCTTCCTGGCCTACATGTCAGTAAGGAGAAAGCTGTAATCATTGCATCCAGTTTCCCTGATCCTTTTGTCTCTAAAGCTGAATACTTCAATTCTTTATGATCTTTATCAGGATTCTTTGCAGATAACCTTACAATAACCGTTCCTGTTTTGAAAACCTCTTTGTTCAAATGAATCCTTCAGATTTTATTTCTTGATTTAAAAAATCTCTAAACAAAAACAACAACATCAAAAAAAGTAAAATCCTGTCTTCTAGGTATTTAGGAACTCAGAAAGCATCATAACTTCCTGCTGCTCTGCTGAAATGCACTGTGAAAATTATCTTAGTCTAGTTTTGGTCTTTGTTTTATGCTTGGCAAATAGAAGAAATAGAACAGAAAGAGACAAGTTATAAGAAGTGCTGGCTGTTCTGGGATTTATTTTCTTTTGCAACTGAAAACTAGTTACCATCTGACTAGCAAAAACCTTCAGTCTGTCAAAATACTATAATACAAAATAAGATGGACACGCCATTGCATCTGATGAATAGGATCACGGAAGGGAAGATCAGGTTAGAGAAACATAACAGAAAAAAGGAGGAAGACTTTGTTTCCTGGCAACTTTCTAGCAATCCATTGCAGTCCAGAGATGTTTCTCTCTAAATTCATTCGATATGACAGTGATGTGAAATTTTACTGCTTGTATTGCAAGCTCTCCTTTTTGTTCAGACAGTCTAAAACTCTGCTCATGACAGCACGAAAAAGAAACCCAGGAGGTGATAGGAATTCATTTCTAATTGGCAATTTTGCATTTGTTGCTGGTGTTAGTGATGAATAACCCAGAGCTATTATTACAGATGCTGGGATGGCTTCTCTGCTGCACTGTTTCCACTTCTGTCAGTACATACAGAAGGACCACCAGTGTACAATTTTAAGCTCAGTGTGTCTAGCTCCACACTTGTTTAAAGCCATCCAAATAATTTCCTAACATCAGCAGGTGCATTTAAGGAGTTTGCCATGTAATTTAAGATAGCAAAGACGAGTGGGCAGTGCCTTCTGTCCCTGTGGCTTTAGATGCAATATCTCAGAGTCATGCAAGTCATAGTTCAGATTGGTTTTTTGCGGGAAGACAAAAAAACCCCAAAACACTGCACTACCACCCACAAATTAGGCAAAGTGGCTTTAAAAGTACACTGTGTTCACTGTAGAATACCTCTCTTTAAAAGATGTTTTTTAATGACCTCTTGACTTTCTCTGTCTCTACAGGAAAGCCTGCCCAGAATAACCAGCCGAGCACCCTGATCCTCCTTTACAGAGGAGAACCTACTCCTCAGGAAGTCCTTGGGCAGTGGTGCCACAATGTCCTGTCTGCACCTACTCTTTTTGAGGTAAGCCCACGTGTTTGGATAATGGTTGTTGGGCTGTGTTGTGTCCTGACAGAAGTCCTGCTCCCAAAGATCCCAGGAGATGGTTGATCAGATTATGGCAAGTTTTCTTTGCTTCCTTGGAGTTTATCTGTGGTGTGATGGTTATTGCACACTGTGCCGTGTGGATCCATTCTCTCAGGGCTGACAATATCTTGTGCACATCTTTCCTTCATGTGGAGAAGCCCACACAGCTGAAGAATCCAGATTGTTTGATCCTGTGTGTCCATTATTGTCATGTGCTTCTCTTCTTCATCATGGCGCTCACACAGTGTGAGACAGGATTTGATTAATGAGCAGACAGATTTTTTTTTTTTGGAATAGCTGAGATACTTCATGTCCCCCGGTTATCATACAAGGAAATCATCCCAGCAGATCTGGCACGACATGCTTCATTCATCTCTTAAGGCTTATTATCTGAACAAGCTTACAGAAACATGCCAGGGAATGCCTTAAGACTCTGACAGCTCATTAATCATGTAGTCCTACAATAAAAATAGACATCAAGTGCATTAATTACTCCTCGAACAGTTACATTTGTTGGGACTTTCTCTTAGCTAGTGTTGGAAGATGGCTAATTTTCCAGAAATAACGCTCAGTTTGCTTCATTGTTTCTAAATAATCAGTAAAGTTTAGCAGAAAAATATCTTGAATGGCAACATGTGTAAATAGAGATTAATGTGCTTGAAATTCTAAGTCAAATTCTGTGCTGAAATACTTATTTCTTTAAAATGAAGCTAGTTAAAGGTTGTTTGCCTCTGGTTTTATTACATGATAACGCTCTTTGAACTAAAGAAAAGTCATATGGAAAAAAGATTCATAATTCAGAACATGAGGTGGAGAATGAGGAATATGTGCTGGGCCAGTGGTTCTTCTTTTGAGGTGTCTTTATGAAACATTCTTTCAGCCTTTTCCTTGGATGCTAATTTACTCCTAGTAGCTCACACAGGAAGAGTAAACAAGGTTTGTGAAAGGTAGAAAGGGGGGCTTTTGCCCTTAACCGTGTGGGTTTTTTTTCTCCTTGTCAATCTCCAAGCCTTACAGCCAAGCAAAAGTTAGTCTCTCTCTTTGAAAATGCAGCCTTTAAGGTAAAAACTCAGCAGACCACACTGGTGTGCACCAGGGAAAGTCTAAAAGCCCATATGTAATGGAAAGAACATGCTGTGGACTGATAAGCTTTTGAGCAGGTTTTCTTAAATGGTTGAGGGATTTTGGTGAGTCACTGGGGGCAAAGCTTGGTATAATTTCTGCATAGGTTTTATTTTTTAGCTAGACTTTAAAAACATCAAAGAAAAATAAAATCAAATGTATATAGATAAATTATGAAGTTGATATAGAAAAAAGTAAAATTAATATTAATTGCAGAAGTGTATTAAGAATGTAGGCTTGAAAACGTTAGACAGTCGTCACTGTGGCTGTTGGATATAAATCCCTTGCCCAGCTCTTAATTGTCATTCCTACTCTGTTCAGACATCATTTCACATCATGAAGTTTGTAATCCTTTCGCCTGTGGCTTGAATAAAATGCAGGATTCATTCTTTTGGCTCTTACTGTCTTTATGGGATTTCTTTCAGCAGCATATTCTGTGTTTAATGAGGCTATGAGGTGTAAAATTTAAAGTGACATCCTATTTTCATGCAAATTGATAGCAAATGGCCAAAAGTACCAGGAATTTACCTTAACTTCTGAGAGCCAGCCTGGAACCGGAGAAGAGGAGAGTGATTTAGGCACAAATTTGGTTTTCTGAAACTGGTAGGTGACACTGTTGGCACCTCACCATGAAAATCCTGGAGTCGTCAGTGCCAGTGGAGCTTGAAGTCGGGCTTGGCAGTCAAGTTGGCATTGCTTGCAAAGAAAGATACCATTCAGTGTGAAGAAGCAAACTGTATAATAGCACTAGAAATGAGCAGGAGTAGATGCACTGTCATCATAGTGAAATCAGGATTAATAAATTATTGGCAAAATGCTGCAAGTCGTTTATAATGATTGGACACAAACTTTCCCATTTATATTTTTTCCTATGAACCTGGAGAAACATTTTCCCCCTTCATTTTCTGCTTTTGATGATTTATCAGTTCTGTTTTTGAATCCAGGTGTTTTGGTAAAAACTGAAAAGCTCTGAAATAGGTGATCCTGGCTCCTGCCTGATAAGAGAAGCTGTTTGTTGGTCTGCAGTACGAATATGTATGAGTTTAGTGAAGAAAAACAAAGGGAAATGTGGATGCATTGATGTTTCCCTTTGGCTTTTTCTCCCGTATTCTTTGAAAATAATATCTTTCAGAGCCAGAACTGTGGAGGGGTCAAAAGGACCAGGGAAGTATCAACTATGAGAGCAAAGGATAAAGAAATAAATATGAACTGAAGTGATTGAAAGATTAATGGGATTTATTTTATGTAAAATCACTCAGCCTTGATGCTATAACATGAAAGGCCCAATAGGAAAACAGAAGCAAGAGTAGTGGGCAGAGCGTAGCACCAGGAATTAGCCAAGGCATTAGGCCACGTTAGTGGGGGGTGAGTGTGTAAATCCAAATCCTGTCTAGGTTGGGGGCCCTTGTGTTCACCACTGATTCCTGCTGGCAATGAAGGAGATAGGTGCTCTATCCCTATGGATAATTGTCACAAGCCGTTTGCATATCTCATATTTATAGGACAGTGTACTGTGGACACTAAAGTTTATTTTATGAACTCATTAAGGTTTCTAACAAACAAGAAAAGGGTTCAGAATGCAAATCTTGCATAAATGCCTATAGCAGTGACCCTGCGCAGAGCTGTTGCTGTAATGCTCCCTGTTTCCTTTAAGCAGCAGGGCCTAATGAATTCAGACATAGAAAAATGACTGTATTAATCTACTAGGAACAAATTTAGATACTTCATAGAACTTCGGTGTAATCAGTGGAAACTGAAGATGTATTCCCATCATACTGCCTTTATCAAATTCCTGTGTAAATAACCTCACCTTTTTTTTAGATTCAGGTGGTGTTGAACATGACCCAGTTTTACTATGTAATTTTTACTGTTTCATGAGAGAAGCCTGGAGAATTTATAGTATTTTCCCCTACATTCTCAGATAGTATCCTAATTTTTTATGATTGTATACTGTAAATTGCTGTATATTCCTCAGAAATGGCTGCAGATACTCTGCACTTGGTAAGTCTTATCAATAGGATATGAAAGCACTGTATGATTCCTAGAGGTAAGGAGTGTGTTTGTTTTATGAGACAGTAATGCCTGTCAGCTCCAGCCAACTGAAACATTCTAACTCTGTGTTGCTACTTTCAAGCTTAGGTGAAAGTTGTCAGTACTTTGAAATTGATTAATACCTAATTTTCATAGACTCTGAATTCACAGTAATTTCATTTTGAAATAGGCATCATGCAAGTTGAAGGAGACTGATTTATCTCTTTTATTATTTGTTTTCCTTGTGCAAAATGCAAAGAATTTTGAAAAGCAGAGATAATCACTGTACATTTGTATGTTAATGTTACCAGGTAATCATCTTGGAAGACTGAATATGATTAACACCTTGAATCATAAACTAGGGAAAATGTACAACACTTGACAGGGAGTGAAACATCTAATACAATTTGAAAACATCTGGCCAGGAAATTGTTTTCCAAACATTGAAAATTATAAGCAATTATCAAGTATTTTACCTGACTGTACTCATAACTCTGTTTTAGTGACACTTTAACTGATATTATGCTTCATTTCTCAGCAGTGTGATTTTTTGATAATCACCCTCGATCTGTGTTTGCACTCTTCCATCTTCCTGCTTGATGTGCATAGCAAGTATTTCCGTGGTGTGTTTTAAGGGGGCAATCAAGGCTGCAGATGAAATAAGGCGCCCGTGACAATTGAAGGCAAGAGCTTAATTTGGCAATTCTCATCAGGGAGGGATCTGACAGGATATCCAGGTGGCCCTAAATCAGCTTGAGCTAAACTTCGAGAGAAGTGAGCCTGCATATGCCAATGTTCTTAGTATAAGCGGGGTGTTACTGTCAAGATCTTTCCATGGGGTGAATGTATGGAGTTTGGGGTGTGAGAAATTGCCAGAATATGGTGGCAGTTTTACTGGCTGATAATAACTTAAGATGGCGCTTGTCTCTGATGTAGAAACCCATCTGCAAACCCAACGTGAAAAGAAAGGGCAACTCCAGCCTTTCCATACCTATTTATGCATTTTATTTCTGTTACATATTTTCCCAGAAGAAAAAGTACAGTGATAGGGACAGAGTCAAAGGGTGCTGGGTTTCCTCTGACACCAAGAACATTTTTAGCTCATAAATCCAGATGCTGTTTCTGACTTTGGAATATGATTGTGAGCCATTCATGATTTTTATTGTGCTAATAACCCTTTTCCTGTAGCTGGCCTCGGCCACTAAGCAGAAAACTGCCTTTTCATCATAGAAAAGGAGCTTCCTGTCTCAAATCATTCCAGGATATGCCATAAAACTGACATCCCTGGTGGTTGTTTCCTCATCTCAGAGATGAAAGTTGCAGTAAGAAAAAATGGCACTCTGTCCCTCAGCAAGCAGGTTCAGAGTAGGTCAGGTCCTGGCATTCTTACACAGCTCCAGGAAAAAAAAAACACCAGGATGTAAATCTGGTTGGTTTGTTAAGGAAATGAGGTGAATTTTCACCTCAGGTGGTGACAGTGCTTCACTGGCATATGCCCTTAAGCTATGTGAGGTCAAACCCTGCAGAAGAGCTCCTCACAGTATTTTATCAAGCAGTGTTTTTTGGGTGAATGTCCTAACTTGACACAACATGAGGGGCCAATTGATATTGAAGATCACACATGAACACAAAATGTTATTGGCTTTTATATTAAGTTCAAGTAACATGACCTCATGGGAGGGCTGTAACTTCCTAATCTGGTGTTTTCATCACACTAGAAAACCATATAGGTTTTATTTTGAAATTGTTTCTTTCCACACTGTTTCTTTGATTTTTTTGCAGGTTGAGGGAATATTCTTGCTTTTTCCCCAGTGATAATTTTCTTATTTTGTGAGCTGGAAAAATAACAGGGAAATTTTCAAGCAATTCAATATCTTCAGTCCGAAGTATAATGAAAAATCAAAGTCTCAAAATATTTCAAGGAAAGGCTGAAATAATGAAATGAACTTTGGAAAACATTAGTTTTCACTGCAATTGAATAATTCATATCAATGCATACAAGAGGATTAAAGATAAATGGAACAAGGGAATTTGAAATGAGAAAAAGGAAAGCTTAAAATGAGATAGTAAAAACAGTCTGAGTTCTGCATTTTGAATTTTCCTTTTTGTAAAAAAAAAAGAATTAGTTTCAATCCACATGTTCTCTATTCTGGTACTAATATAAGAACATTTTCTTCAGATGATGTGCTGGAATTTTTTTTTTAATACCTTTATGAAATACTTAAAATACATACATTTCTGCTCATATTGTTTGACAGCTGGTTTCAGACTTTATTTTCCTTAGAAGATCCATTTTTATTATTTATTTATTTATTATTTATTGCTTATTTTAAACTGTTTCAGGAGTGCAAAACTCTCCAAACCGTAGGTAAATGTGTTTTGGACCCCCTTGTGTCACTTTAGGTGTCAGTTTGGGGAGAGAAAGTACAGCATGATAGTCACGATGGAAATGGACTTGATGAGTATAGGAACCTTAAAGATCATCCAGTTCCAACCACCCTGGTGTAATTGTTAATTTAGAGAGGAAGCCATAGCTGAGCTAATTCATTAAGAGTTCTGCATCCAAAGGAAAAAAAAAAAGTGCTAATCTAATTAAAAATTTGCAAATGAGAAGGCTGTTTTTAAATTCAAGCAGGGAGTGAAAACTGAATGCTCTGAGGACCTGGCCTGCTTATGCTTTAAGTGACATTTCCAGTCACATTTGAGAGGGTCAAGGTAAGTGCAGGGAACTGGAAAGGTGTGTGTGCTTCTGAATATTCAAAACAAGCAAAAACCAGGAGGAATAAAGAGTGTTGATTTAAATGAAATCAGATGTTTTCAAGAGATGTTTAAGAGTATGCATCATTGTGCCTTGTTCAATTATAAACTTAATTTCTTCAGCTAAGTCTTTGCCTAACCGTGAGCACAAAAATTCACTTGCCATTTTTCTCTCTGTAAGGGTTTAAAATCACTGCTTCATATTACATGTTTTACATTACAAAATGTTTTAGGTATTCCATTTAATTCACATGCTCCATTTAATCTGAAAGTTACAGGAGTCAAAGCTGACTCCTTTAATCTCTCTGAAGCCACAGACATACCTGAGGTACATCTGGTGTATGGAAAAGGTTGCAAGTAGAGCAGTCCACTGGACCTCTGGAGACCTGATTTTGTTTTTGTCTGCCACTGACAGGGTGGATCTGAAGAAGCCACATTACTCTGCTCACCCTCACTTTGTCTCTCAGGAGGGAAAGGATAATATCACTGACCTTTAGAAAGCACTTGAGATCTAATTATTTATAGATTAGGGAACATTACAGGATAGGTTTGGGGTTTTTTCAGTGTAAAACCTTGCGTATTTTTTGACTGGGAACAGAGATTTTTTCCCTCTCAATTATTTATAGATTAAATCACAGCTTAATGGTCCGTCCAAAGCAAGTGGTGGTTTGAAGAGGAGATTGAAAGCAAAAGATGACTCAGGCCATTGGAAAAGTACATTTCATTTACAATAGGGTTAAACACCATTGCATTTATTAAATGTGATGATCTAGTAATCATGGAAAGATAAAAATCTCTATTAGCTTTCCATTGAATGACATTGTAAAAAGTAGCTCCAAAGGCTCTTCACAGTAATTTGATCTGAGTGAATGTCTTCTACTCACAGTCTACCTTCTCAAATACTTTGATAGGGAGATTTCAGGAATTTTGACATATTTATAGTACTGAGCACTCTGAAAAGATTAGTAGGTTATGCAATTTCGCTTTTTTAGTAAGTCACAGTAAGCAGCATCTGTATTTTTGTACAGCACAGCCCTATCGCTCTTTTGAACAGTATGCTGACAAAACAATTTCACTCTAATTGAAACAGCTCACTGCCACTCCTCTAGAGAAAATAAAACTGAATTTGATGCCCTGGTTGTTACTGACAAGACATTTCATCACGAATATAGTTAAAGTTCCATTTAAATCATTAAACTAGGCTATGAACAGCAAAATATCTAATATCAGAGTTTTCTTAGCTGTTCTTAGTGTGAACTTTGTGTTGCACAGTGAATATTGATGCAAACAACAGAAATCTTCAGAACTCTGAAGCATCGACTTTATTGATAATCTTTGACCATAATATTTATACTAATAGACCCTCTCTAGTCAGCTGCCTGCCATGTTGGTTATAAACTAGAAAACACTGCTGCATAAAACCAGAAACCCAACTATTTGGGAATATCCAGGTATTTCTCTAGGTTAGCAGTCTAGCTGCTTCAACAATGGAAATTATGAAAAGCAAATGTGCAGCAAAATAGAATAATTCTGTGTATTATCTTGTACTCTTGAAGGTCCACCTTCAGTCATTCGGTGTGGACAAAGCCTGGCAGAGAAGCCAGCTTGGTCTGTGTGGGCTTCCTTATGTTGAGTATTTGCACAGGAAACACGCTTAGTAAATCTTGTCTGTGTGCGCAGCTAAAGCATTTACCTTGCTGAAACCTAAATTTGAATGCTTACTTACCTAACTAAAGAACTTGGGAAAAATTCAAACAACTCTCACTGAAATATCCTAAAAATCACCACCTCAAACATGTGAATGTGAAGAATTGGATTTTAAAAAACCCCAAAAATGAAACAATTTAAAAAACCCACCCCAAAACCCCGCAACTCCCCAAAGGAAAAAGACTAACCATCAACACAGCCCTAAGCACTGTAAGAATTATGTTTCACCTCTAGAGTTTGAGTACTTGTCTGCTTGATACTTCAGCAGAGATCAGAGCCTTCTGTAATCCTGTTGTCATCCAGTGATAACACTGGAGGAAAAGGGGAAAAGGATGCTTCCAGCTGAGATGGGAACAAACTCTGGTGAGAAAGAATTTTTGGATGTTCTTAGGGACAAACAGGCTACATATTGTGATTTGCTTCGTGTTTTTTTAAGCTTTGACATGGGGAAATACTTAAAGGGAATATTATTCCTGTGATTTGTGGTAGTTTCTGCATGTGTGGTGTTGTGCCTTGGTACGAGGAGAGTGTGTGGTTTTCTGGTGCTTCTGGAGAGCAGGGATATAAATGTTTTATGTATTTGGAAGTAGGCTTGAGCAGAACATTCTGTTGATTGCAAGCTTTGCCTAATGTCATCACAGGTTTTGAAGGTTAAAGCCCAGATGAGTTCAGATTTACAGGCAAGGTTTGCGCAATGGGTTCAGAGCACAGGAAATTAAACAAGAAAGCAGATCACCATAATCAACACTGTGCTTATCAGGATGGTTTGAGCTCTTGAAAATACATCCATCAGAATCTTGAACTTGCTGAGTGAAGGGTATTTGTGCTGGTTTGATATCCGTGTGAAAACACGACTTCTGAGGTCAATAGAAGGCTTTCAAAACTTGAGCAAAATGTTGTGTTTCAGGTGAAACTACCACAGTCTGCAGAGCATTTGGTGTTTACCAAATCTGAACAAGAAAGAAGACCTGGTACCATTGTGGCCTGTAGCTCTGGGGAGCTGTATCTTATGCAGAGGGCCTGGAAATTAGGTGTCCATGTCCTTCCGTGCTGGGTGCTGTCATAGCCACAGAGGTGTATGAGGTGTATGAGCCATCTGAAAAGGAAATGCAGAGCTCAGATCATTTCAGTCTCTCAAAATGTGATGTTTTGTAGGCAGGTGTTGCTGCCTATGAAAGGAGTTGGGATCATAGCTCTGGGAAAACTTTAAAGAATTGCTGTGAACACATGGACATAACTTCTTTCATGTGAACACCCCTTAGACAGAGCTCTCTTTCAGAATTGTTTTCTTTCTGTACTAACACCTCAATCTGTCTCCCCCACTGCCCATCCCTTTGCCATTAGCTCCAGCTCAGAGTGACTAGGGCAGGTTACTGTGTCTCTGCCCTGTTCTCTGAGGGACATTGTCACTGCCTTCCTTCTCTCATGCTCTGTGTGTGATTCCAGCATATCTAACCTCCATTATCAGGTTTTCTTGAGTTGCTTTAACTTAGTCTTTTCAGGTGCCTCTAACCATTACAGATTCTTTCTCTGAAGCATCTTTGAGATCTTGCTCTGCTCTATTGCTCCCTGAACAGACTTTCAAAGCTTAATGTCCCAATTTTTGTAAAAAATTCATGTATGATTTGACAATACTGCCAGAAGATTGTCTACTGCTGGTGGTTCTGATAATTTTTAACTTTGCTTTTTATTCCTCTGCAGGCTCCCAATTTTCTTTCACGTCAAACATTTTAACTCGACCTCCAGAGGGCCTTGCCTCCCTTTCCACTTTTCTCCTTGTCATTTACCCATAGGTTGGATTCTGCCCAGGTCCATTTTCCTCAAATACACTTCTGTGTACTTTTTCACCATCTTGACCCCACATTATATGTGACAAAATTTCTAGAAACATCTGTATTTCATCCTTTCAAACACCTTTTCTAAGCTGCACTAATCCTGACAGTGACTCTACTGCATACATGTCAGCTGTCCATCATGATGATCCGTGTCCCTATTTTCCAGTGCTGCTCCAGTTTGTCCCTATTAATCAGCTCTGTCTGGTTCTGCTTTTCACTAATGGCTGTTGTGCAGTGAGTCTGTAACCTGTGCTTTGCTGGCAGACGGCTGCTGCAGTGAAATTCCGGACAATGCTATTCGTTGTGTGGAAAGGGCTTTGACGTGAGAGGGTTTCTGTTCCTGTTGGTAACACTTTGCTTTATAGGCTGACAGCTCAAAGTGAGAAATCTATTCTCTACCTTTGTCCAAGGCAGCACAGGGGCAAGTCACAAAAAATTCCCTGTGCAGAAAGGGACTGGTGGTTCATTCTCCATTAGCATTTGTTCAGAATTACTTGGTACTTTGAGAACAGAATTTCACCCAGATAGTTGATCTTGGCTGATGTTTCAATATTGGTGATTTATGTAGAATGTTGGATTTGTTTGCACCTCACCCTCATTTTACACCCCAAGAATTTAGACAAGGATGTGATGTTTCCTTGACACTTCTAGCACTGATGTAAAAAAAAAAAAATTGTTAACGTGGCATTAGACAAATTGATCACACCCTGCACACTCTGAGGGGTCAAACTAGTGTGTCACATAGATGCTTTTCACTTTTGGCCAAATAGAGATGGAAAGGAATTTCCTGGGTATTTAAATGATAAAAAAATAAGGTTTTGCTATGTTCTGTTTCCGTGCATTGTTAGCAAAATATCTCAATGGATTGCTAAAAATTAAACATATAATCCACAGAAGTTGTTAGGCACTAATTCACTTCCAATGCTTTGAGACTGAAGTCCAGAGTATATTGCTTCACTTTCATATCTAATTTTTAATGCTAATTTTCCTATTTGTTTTTTTTAAGTGCTGTTCATAATCTTTGTGTCCTTTAACAAATGTTACAGACGCTAAACAATGACAATGTTCTCTCAGATTTTTATCCCTATTTTTCAGTTCTAGCCCTAATTATTTTAGCTGCTGTATTTCAGTGGATTAAGTGATTCTTGTACATGAAGTCAGTCCAACATTTTAAGCTCTTTTGGGATAAAAATTACAGGTGATAGATATTGCAGTTGGACTAGATGATTGTTGTGGGTCCCTTTCAAATGAAATACTTCGTTCTCTGAAATAAGCTGTGTTATTGCCAAGTCTTGTGGAAAAGTTCTACCTATCTTGACACACTTCAGATTATCAAACAGTTTACATTTGGTCAGTGCCATTAATATCTTTTTGTATGAAAAATTACCTGTTTGGATGCATATGTTACTTTCCTTGCAGTGTAAACTTTAATGAACCCTAACCTGATCAATTTTTTTTTTTGAGTCCATGAACAGTCGGCTCCTAAATTTTGTCTTACATTCTGTGGTAGAAGGATAAATTTAACTGTTTCTGAGAGCCTGAGAAGCTGCAAGCCAGAAAAGAGTTAACATAAGAATGTCAATTCAAATAAGTAGCTTATTTTTCTACCACAGAAAAGTGGAAGGCAAACTAAAACTAGAGCTTTCCTAAATGTTTTAATGACCCTTATAGTATGCTGGTGGGGTATAAGAAATGCTACTTTTTAATTTAAAATAAATCCAACTTCTGCCTAATGTGTGTGGTGGGCAATTTGCAATTATGATCTTCATGATGAGATTCCTCCATGAAATGAGAGGTGTATTATAATTTAAATAGAGTTGTAGATCTGGTTGATTTTAATTTGTGACCCAGGGGTCAGTAGTTACTGGGTGTAATAACCCTGCGGTAATGTGACTCTTCAAGGCACATTTGTATAATGAGAAATCATAACTAGTTATAGGAAGCATGATGAATTTTTTGCCTTTCCAAATCAAGTATGCTGCTCTCTCAGTCTCCATTTTATATACTTAAAACTCCCCTTAGCATGGAGATTTTTGCTATAAAAACCTCTGAAGCTGTTGGCAGCATCTGATTTACATAGGTTTGCACATTTATATTGTTTCTACGTGCAGTTGTAGTCCATTGTTTTTTCTTTCCTGAAAATTCAGCCCCTCTTGTCAGGGGTGTAGCTGGTAGTTGTGATCTTGGTGCACTTCAGCTTTTTGCCACTATTCTCCATTCCTCTGATTTGGGTGACTAGTTGATGGCAGTTTTATTACCTGAAATGAAATTACAGAATTTATGTGTGTGTTTTTAACTGCCAGGAAACAGAGATAAAGAGCTAGTTGGTGTCTTCTCCTAAGCATTTAAATATGTCTTGTGCTAAGACATCAGAAGTGACTTAATTTTTTCTGTTGAGTACTTTTGTATCTGTCAGGGTGAGAGGAATAACAGCACTTCCTTCGTGTCCTTGCATGTGTCAGAGAAGTGCTGTCTTCAGTTCCAGCAGTACAAAGTCTAACTGTTCTCGGACTCTGGGCTGAATCCAGCGTGTGCACATTGCCTTTCAGAGCAAATTTCTTCAGACCTGGAGAATGAAGGCATACCCTCCTCACGTTGCTCTCCTTTGATATACCAGCTTGATAAAATAAGCAATACCTGTTAAAAAATTAATGAGCCTGCTTCATTAGAGTTAATAGAGGAGACAGAAATGATTATCAAATTAAATTTTAGAATTACAAGATGCTTCATAGATGACATGTAGCTGGTGTCTCGAGAGTGCTAAGTTCAAAGTAGGCAAAGGATGCATTTAGCCAGGCTTTTTGCAATATGTCTCTATGAAGAAATATTCATGGAGTAAGCTCTGATAGTGGTGTTGGTTCTCATTTTACCTCAATTTGTCACTTAGACACTTCACCTGGGCACACCAGGAATTTGACTCTACCTCCTTCCCACTGAGCATCCCACCTTCTCGTTTGGGCAGTCTTGAGCGCTTTACTCTGTTACCTGACTATCCATATTGGACTGGCTCCAGTTAAAAAGGGTAGCACGAGTGCAGAAGCAAGCACAAACTCCCTTTCGTGCTGTGTCTGCAGAGAGCGAGCAGGGAACCAAAATTCCCTCAAGGAGGAGCAATACAAATGTGCACTTTGATGTGATGGATGGTTTTGCCTGTGTGCTGTTGGACTGGGTGCAGAGAGAAATGGGGGATGATGGCAGAGGACAAAGAAAACCTCCTTCACTTTTGATTTATAATGGCTTAATACAAAGTGTCTGGAGGCCATGGACAGGCAGAGAGGGACTATGAAAGCAAAATAATCCTGGATTTAGAGCATGACTGCAGAAATCAGAGAGGTCTCAATAAACCTTGGGAGCTTACTGCAAAAACCCTTTTGTGCTGAAGAACTTCAGGAAAATGGCTGGGGAGAGAGTAACTTTGAAGGTCTAATTTTTGAACTTGGGCACCTATGGTAAGAGCTAAATGGCAGTAAAATAGTTCTGCTTGTACCTCTTGTCTCTCATTCTAATTCTGGAGAGTTCCCTGCACTGACATGAGATCATTTGTGTCCTTAGAAATGGAATATAGCATTGCAACTGTCCATTCACAGGATGTGCAGAGCAGAAATGGGATATCTGAACTCACAAGGCCAGTTTATTTATCTGGCTTATTTGTCTGCATTCCCTTCCCGGTAACAGGCATCTTGTTTTCCAGTTTATGAGAAGGACTTGGAAGTGAGTTCTTGGGTCATCCATAAGTAAAAAGCAACACTACAAGCAGTATGCATGTTCTGGGATTAAATTTATATTAGAGGTATAGAAATATTCATTTATATTTGAAGAAGTGTTGCCAGCCTGCTCTGTATTGACACTTAAAACTTCTTTTTTAAAAAACATTCTTTCTTTGTCTAGGTAATGCAATAAAAGCAGAATTTTTATATATGGGAGAGTCTTCACAGTGAAGTTTCTGGATTAATTTAGTTCTTACTGTGTTAGAAGTTATTTATATTCATTTCCTATAATTCAAGTTGTGAGCTAAATCTCTTAATTTAATATAGACAGCACTGAGGTGGAGCTTTTTGAGACCCAAGGCAGTGGTGGAAGGGCATGGGAATTCCTCAGGAGAATGACTGATAATGCAGACTCTGCACCTCAGAGTAGCAAAGGGAGTAATTTGAAGGGGCTGCTTTAAATAATATGTATTTGAAATGTATATTGCATTGCATACCTGTAAAAGACATATGGTTGAAGAGTCTTTAGGAATCACTGTGGGACCAGGTAGTTGATCGGCTTCATTCAGTGTTTGTTCCAGCTGTCTCTGGATCATACAATGTCAGTCTCAAATGCACAGTTTTCCAGTCAAACTGTGCCATGATAACAGAGACTAAATGACATTATATAACCCAATTTAGAATATTTATAAGCAGTGCCTGAACTCGGTGACTGCTTTCAGTCCCTGAAACAGCTTGGCTTCCTTCTCCTCGGCAGTGCTTCCTTGGAGGTATTGCTTCTCTGTGCTCAGAGGGCTGTGCTCTGGGATTCCTGTTCTGTCCAGCTGTGGCTGTGCTGTGCTTGTCGAGAGCGCTCCTTAGCACATCTTGGAGCTCCCACCTGGAACCAGCAGGAGCTCTTTCCCTGTTCCTCCTTGTGCTTCCACTGAGTGCGGTCCATGCCCTGCTGGGCACCACAGGCTTCGTTCCAAGGGACTCGCACCAGAGACCCACGATATGGTCATGCTGAGGAATGGAAAGTGTCCTAAAACACCTTGCATTTTGGCTTATCCTTAACAAATTTCACACCTTCACTACTGTGAGCATGTTGGTCAGATTTTTCTGCTAAATGAAGAATCAACAGCTTAAAAAAGCCGTTCTTTGCTAATGCTGCTCACTGATTTCAGTGCTAAATGCAAATCTTATTATGCCATTATTTGTTCAGTGTTTTGAAACCTCATTTCCAGCTATTTAGTCTGTTTGATTACTGTCTGTTAATACAAGTTAAATGTAGCAAAGGTCAGTATTTCTTTCTTCACGACTCATTTCTTTTCAAAGCCCTACTCCTACAATAACCTGAGAGGTTTTTCTGTGTTCCTCATGACAAACTTTTCCAGCAATCAATAGAAAATATATATTTATTGTCTTTCTTGAAAATATGAGCTCTAATTTGTATTGAAATGGCTACATTTTTCTGGGATGCATTCAGTATCCAGATGCATTTTGGGGCTGAGAGTTCTCCTTCGCATTGATTAAGGGTTGAAATGCTACAAAACTTGTTCACCTTAGTCTTCCTTGAAGAAAAAAAACATATGCTTCCTTGAACAAGAAAAACAATGAAATTATCCAAATTGATTTTCCCCCACAATTTATTTAATTGTAATCATACAAACTCTGCATTCTGCAGTCCCTCAAGAGCCCTTCTGGCAGAACAAGGCTCCAGATACAGACACATTCCTGCAGCTGGTCAGGAGAGTCTCCTTTACCAAGTGAGCATTGGAATGTGTCCTAAGATAAATGGACCTTCTGCTCCCATGGAATTAAAGCTGAGGAAGTTACTTAAAACTTTCTTAAAACGCAATGATGGGGAAATTATACCTCTAGAAGAAAGTACTTTTTAAAAAATGATATATTACTTTTTGATTAAGAGAAGAAAGCCTGAGCAAAGAATCTTAAATTAGATATCTATTATGCCCCGGGTAAGGAGGCTTTCTAAGCAGAAGGAAGTATCGATCCCATGTCTGGTTTTGTAGCACACAAGTAGGGAGTGTAATCCATTATCAAGTGAAAGTAAAGCCATTAGCCTCCTCTAGCATTCAATTAGACTATTACTTTATCTGCTTTAATTGATGCTGCTGATAGTATCATATTTAATTGTTTCATAGAGGTGGAAAACAGGCTTGTTGGTCTCAGCTCATTCACAGAGTGACATTCAAACAACAGGAGCAGGGTTGTGGGTGGGTTCCTGATCAGCTGCGACCTCTCACCTTAGACTTTCCCTGGGATGGTCTGAAGTGGTTTGTGCTCATTTCACATGAATTTGGTGCAGGGCATGCAGAGTTTGCTTTCAGAGGGATGGTTCTTTATCAAAGAATGTCTCTTGAACTGCGGAAATTATTCAGGAAGTGGCTGTTAATGCTGTTTTCTCATGTCCCACTATCTCTTCTCAACTCTTCTGATAATAGTTTATTTTAGCTATTGATCCAGTGAAATTTTTCTGCTTAGAACCTCACAATAGAGATGCATGTGTGTATGTGTAATAATATATTAAAAATAAATGTTTTTAGGTATATGTGCAAACATATGCATGCATTTGTGCGTGGGTAAGATGCAAATATACACATGTATTTGTATCATGGCTAGGAGGAGATCTATGTCTTGGATCCTGAAATACTGCATTTCCAATAAAATATCTTCTTTCAAAACTCTCTCATCTTACACTTCTGTAAGGATGTATCTAACAAATTGAAACTGAGTCCAGGTATGGTAACAAAAGCCTACTGAAATTTGATTGACCTAAAAGAACACAATGGAGGCACATGACCAAAAAAAAAAAAAAAAGAAGTGTGACATGACAGTAATTTCAAACTCTTCCATCCGTTCTGTGTAAAGGTTTGGTTCATCTCTATGAGCAGCCTGCTCTTCTTCTCCATAAATATTTGCACGTCTCTTTTGCCTGAGTTTTGTGCTCTTCGATTTTGCTTAGGGACTTTACATTTTTTTTCAGCTGAAGAAAAGAAGCTGTACTAGAATGTCTAGATTGTGTAGGATGATATGCAATATATACCTCATCTTTCTAGTATTTAAAAACTGTATTCATTTTTAATTCTTCCTGGAAGTTCTTTTGAAAACTGGCGAAGGCTTTGTCAGCTTCAAAGTTCAGGTTCATCTTTCCTGAGTAGCTGTTCCGTGGAAGCTTCACAACACAGCTCACGTCTGGGTTACTTAATAGGCCCTTGCTGGTTCACAAGCTTCTCACTGCTGTTGGAAATAGGTTTTTATTTTTCTGGCATGAAAGACTGCTGTGTGCTTTGGTTGTGGGTATGAGGACTTCGCCTTTTTTGGCTGCAATAGCGGAAATCCCATGGAGAATATCCTGCCTGTAGAGGAGTGCAGCATCCCGCTGATCATGTTGATCTAACTGGGGTGTGAATGGGCTCAAGTATGAGCATCAAAAGGAATTGCATCAGCTTAATACACATTTCAGCTTGAAATGGCTGAAGAATTGGGTGGGTAGTGAAAGGCCTAGAGTGATTTAAATAGTGTTTTCCTAATGCCAGGGTGCCATGGGTGTCATGAATTCTCATGTTCCAACAAACTTCATTTGAGTCTGGGAAGGTGTTTCTAAAAATGAGAACAATAACTAAAATTTTAAATTTTATTTACTTTTTTATACCTTTTTAATTGCCTGGATAGCTGGTGAGAGATGATGTTTCTTCTGATTATAGGACTGTCTCTATAATGTAAAGGACAGTAATTATTTTAAATGAGCCTGATAAAATAACAGCATAGAATTTTACAGCTGTTTTTATTAAAGCAAACATACAAACAAACAAACTCCACACCAACAACCTCCCTCCCCAAAAAAACTCTGAACCCAAAAACATAATGCTACCTAATTTGTTAACTCTTTTGGAAAGTTAAAAGTAAAGACTATGCCATGATCCTTGTTAAAATGACTTGCTGCTGATGTTGAGAGAGCATCAGCTGTCTTTGGCTAGCGTTCTTTGTGAAAATGAAACAAAAGAATTTATATATTTTTGTGAAATAGAACTGTTGAAATGTCTATTACCAGTCAGAAAGGTCAAGTTTTCGATTTGAGTCTCTCAGTCAGGAGTAACCAGGGAATGTTCACCTTGGACCTTGGACAGCTTCATGTTCGAGGCTTTGTCAAAACTGATGCATCTGTGAAACATCCTGCTTTTGAAACAAAGCATTTCAGCAAAGATGGATCTGCTTGGAGATGTGTTTTTCTGTATCTGTTTATTGATAATGTATACAAAGGATAAAATTCAAAACTGTTTATGGTATATTAATCATTTTATCATATGATATATGCAGTATAGGTTTTGGGCTTGTTTACAATTACGTAAATGAAAATTAAGTCATAGATTTCCTTTTTTTAATGTCTATAGTTATTTTAACATGTGGACTTTATTTTTGTGTGCATGCTGTTTCTTTCTCCACTTAAACCAGTACCATTTTTCCAGTATACATACACATGTAAATATATAAAGATACTGGTTTGTGACATAAAAGGCAGTTACAGGAAAATACTACAATAAAATGCATGAAGTTACATAATTTGCATTTTAAAAATTGTCAAAACAACTTTCTTTCAGAGGTCCACATATTTTATCAAATATTACTGTCAATTTGTACTGCTGAAAACTTGTGAAGAGTCAACTACTTTTTAGTGACTATAAGTTTTAAAGTAGGATTATGTTGCTTGACTGGAAAATAACTGAAGAACAAATTGGAAAAGAAAAGTCTCTCTATTTTCCAGCTCAATAAGATCTTTAACTGTTACATAAATTCTAAACTATACAGCGTGTAATATTTGAAAAGCACTTTTGACTTGAGCATGAGATAAGTGTTTTTGTTCTTATATTGCATCAGTTTTGAAAGTCTAAAGGACATTTCAAATAATCAAATGGCAGCACTAAACCATGAGAATGTAATTATCTTTCTACAGCTATTCTTAGCTTCACTTTGAACAGTTTGATAATTGAATAAGTCTTCTAACAATTTAAAGTCAGATTCACAGTGTACATCACTGCATAATGGCCTTTATAATTTCTTTCTCTGAGTTATTTTGTTTAGCATCTGGGCTTTTTTCTTGCCCATATTCTTTCATACCAAAAGAAAAACCCAAAGCAATCCTCCAGTGATTGATTTAATTCAATTGCATTGCTTATTTTTTTACATAGTTATTATCGCTAGGTGAACTAGCATCGCAGCAACTTGTAACAACATAACATTTGAATAACAGAACAGAAATTCTGTGATTGGGTAAGTGCCTTCTATTGCACCGCTATAAAATCCTTGCAGAAGAGATGTGCTGTCATCAAATGTCACAATAGTGATAAAGTCTGGTTTAGAGCTGAATAATGGCAGAGTGGTTTCTGTTAATGCTATAAGCAGTTCAAAGCAAATGTACCAAGCTTTTAATTGTCACGAAGGCTGGTTGATAGCAGGTTGTTCTTGTCCTAATTGCTGAGAGGAAGTTGGCTAATGAGGCCTGTGTAGCCCTGGTGTGAGTGCCCATCCTCGCTGCTGGCTGTGCCTGGGGATCTGCTCAGGGCTGCCCGCGGGAAGCAGGCAGAGGTGCTCGTGTGTTACGGACCGGACCGGCTGCTTCACAAGGCAGCTCCACCAGCCTTTCACATGACATCAGCTTTCCTAAGGGGCATCGATTGTTTTTTCAGCTGTCTGGCTGAAGGTCTTGATGTTTCCTGGAATGAGGTCTTTGCTCCTAAGTGTGTCACTTGTAACAGGCTCATATTTTATTTATGACATGTCTTTATTTAAAACATGCTTGTATTTTACACTGGAGTTAAAATCATATTTGGGTTATTGGGCTTCTCTGGTAACAAACATACATCATAAAAACCTGTGAATGCCCTGACCTATTGTGCTGGTAAACATCTAACATTTGACATGTGCTAGTCGTAGCACTACGCTGCTCATGCTGTGGTTTGTGTCTGATTTAGGTGTGTTAAAGAATGTTTAAAATTGCTGATTGTGTTGAAGAATCCTCCACTGAAGTCCAGAGTCACTTAGCCAATGGGATCGATGGGATCGCTGGCTCATGGAGCCCAGACTGCACTCAGCAATAGTTTTAGACTTTGTAGCACCATGTTCTGGTTGACAGGAAACTATGCCCATGTGCAGCTTCTTGGGGCACTTCTCTCGTGTGCATTTTCGAGTCAGTCACTTTGAGCACTTTGCTTTCAATTACTGTTGCTCTCTTGGACTGAGTGTGGTTATGCCAGTTTGTGCATTTGCTGTGTGCTGTCTCAAATGTTTCTTGAAGTGTTCCTTTAAGTTCCTTTATTAGAACATCCATGCCTAGAAGTCTGTCACTTGCAGAACGTGTTTCAGTTGTGTGGAAGGAATTGATCTTCAGCCTAGAAATGGCCATCATAGATAGAACACTCAAAGCAGCAGAGTTCCACAGAAATCTAATTCCCATCCCTGTTGGCTTCCCTGAAGACACAGTATTTATCTCTTCTTTCCAAATGTTATTGTGTGTATCTAGGGAGAAACTATTTATTCCCAGAAATAAAAGAGAGGAAAAGGTGTATTCAGCCTGCTTGCTACCTTAAATCTCTTGTGTAAGGAGATGTAGTTGCACTGTTTTA
>VZRL01007201.1:119656-195205 GCA_013397895.1 Origma solitaria | reverse complement strand
TTAGCTTTGATTGTGTCCCTGAGTAACCTACTCAGAAACCTTCATAGAACAGTCCAACCCTCTTCTCCATCAAGGCCTCTAATTTCCTGCCAACTCCCCGGATTGTCAAGGCTCAGAGGGGGGATGGCTGAGGGTCTTTTACACTGTTAATTATGTAAATTAGAATCCACAAAACTTTCCTTGGACTCTGCTCATTCACAAAAGACTCAAATGATCTCATTTCTTTTAAGTGCTGAAAAGCCACTGTAAGCTGTGTGAGTTTCAGCATTGCTTCCGTGGCCTCTTGGCTGGCCTCAGCAAAAGGAAAGGAGTGACGAGAGCATTTCTCTGGACTCACACTGCCTCTGAGCAGCCTGGTAATTCTAGTACAGCATGTGCTTTGTGGTGCCTGCACTTCAGGAACTGTTCTCTGCCATGAGAAATGACTTGACTCTCACCAGGCCACAGCTCTGCCCTTGCCTTGGGAAAAGGGCAGGGAGGAGGCGCTGGAACCAGCTGAAAAAACTGACATTTGACTACTTCAAGGGGTGTTGGGGAAGATGAAATAGGAAAGCCTTATAAATATTATTACCTGGCAAAAGATGCTGAGAATATGGAAACTATAAGTGAGACTGAAATGAAGACAAGCTTTGAGATACCAAACCCCAGGTACTGAACAACTGGAAAACAATGGTGTGGCCACTGAAGGTAATCCCTTTTGGATTAAACAATCCCCTCTGCTTGCAGACAGGTCCAAGGGTCAGAGCAGACCCTACCAACTTGGCAGAGGGTCCAAAAAGCAGTTTTTAGAGTTTAAAATATAATGTCGTACGGTAATGCAATGACTCTCGCAGGCTGTATGTAAATGTTGTAGGATTTGTAGCTTGTTCTAGATTGGCTAGTGAAAATTAGAATATTCAGCACAGAAGATGATTTATTGTATTGTAAACAGCAACCACAGGATTCTTTCTTCATATTCATTACTAGTATTCGATCTACTCTCTCTCCCTCTCTTGCTCTCTCTTGCTTCCTCTCTCAGTTCTCTGCCCTGCCCTGAGCTGTGTCTGGCAGCTCCCAGCAGCTCCCCTACACCCACACCTTTCACAATAAACCTCATGCTCTAAGACCAAACTTCAGAGATCTCTCATCTCCGTCCCGACCGTCTGAAACAAAACCCACCAAATCTCACAGATGCCAATCCTACAAAGGGGAGAAATCAGTCATTACTGAGTTACATTAAAACTGTCAGGTTAGTACTGGACAAATATATTGTAGTGCCCTTGCTTACCTTTTTTATTATTTCAGTCAATTCTGTTAGGCCAGAAATAGGCCTGGAGTTTAATGGTGTTGGCTGTTGTGATTTCATGGCAGTACAAGCCACTGGTTTTTTTACATTTAATGACTTTGTAAATTAACTGATTAAATTGTTTGGTAGATTTAGACTTGGTGTATACAATAGCCTATTCTAATCTTAAGTGTAGTATATATCAGTTGTGCTTCATATCTTTCATATAAGACCTAATGTTGTTTGTTACCCATTGTTTTCCAAGTAAAATGAGCATAATTAAGTTCTTAATTAGCCAAAGAATATTTTTAATGTAATTTTGCTTTAATTCCTCAGAGAATTCTATAGTATCTATTAAGGGAATTGCTCCCTAAACATTAGCATTGTTCGTGTTGGAAGACCTGTTTTAATCGATTATTTAAGTGGCTAGTGACCAGTTTGTATTTTTAGTGCTCTTACAAATACTAAGGCCTGCATGCTAGAGAAGTATCTAAAGAAGGTGCACTTGGGTGACAGAAATCCAGAAGTTTTTGGTTTTTTTTCAGTTTAAAGGTTTTTTTAATTGGTGACAGTATTTAAATGAGGTCTTTTTAACGCATAGGAATTGCTTATTTCTGAAAACAAATGAAAATTTTATGTAGGTAAGAGCATTAGCATGAAATCTTGTAGATGTAAAGCTAAATAAAGAAAAATATATTCATCTCCCCTTGGGTTATACGAATCATTACTAATTATTTTAATTAATGACTTAGTTAACCAATTCCAATTGGAAAGTGCTAGTGAAATACAAGCTGTTGTCACTGGTTGTTTTGGTACATAAGTACCAATTAATATTTCCTACATCCAGGGCTAATTACTTCAAAAGATATATTTAATTAAAGGAAACAACCCTGCAATTTGTCAGTATAGATGCTTTTCATTGCCAGTAGGCTTCTGCTCCTACTGAGTACAATGGGGAATGTAATGTGCAGGTTCCGGCTAAAAATGGTGTTCTGTGCATTAAGGTGTGAGAGATTTTCATTTCACTTGTATATTTTTAATCTCTGGTTGGCCAGCATTCGCCTAAATGACATGTAACATTCCCTCTTCTTCTTCCAGAGCAGTAATATAACTAAAAAACCCCATCAAGTCTCTTTTTTAGGATGTTTGTAGCAATATTTCATCAGGAAAAAGCTCTAATGGGGAGTAAAGAACTATTAAAACCTAAATTCATGACTCAATTTCCATGATTATGCTCAAGGAAATGAAATTGTCAAATGTAATTACCTTTAAATTTTCAACATAACAATGATTTTGCATGAGCAGAACATTGTAATGCCTTTTCTTTGTGTATAATTAATACAATTAGAAGAAATAGGGACAGAGAGGTCCATGGAGTCTAAGAGATGAGGACAGACAAAAGAGCAAAATGAGATGTATGAGGGACTCCTGGAAAAACTTCCTTATCTCAGAGTGACTGTTTGTGGATGTTGTGAAGATGAGAGGATTTCTCACATGGCTTTAGGGGAAGGTACATAGCCATTTCAAGACAGCATAAGTCGTCATCTCTAGAGGTTTGCTGTCCTTCGAAGGACTTTGGAAGAGCAATTTGGTGGCCTCTGACACACCTGTTATCCTTTCATGAAGCTGAGATGGAGTTGGCCCATGGAACACCGTGATTTTGGGTGAGGGGTTACCATTCAAGGGTCGTTGAAATCTCAGTTATTCTTTAAACTCTGTGTGAAAGTGGCAGCCAAAACTCTGAGTAAAGGAGTAAAGAATAAATAGGTAATTGAGGTTAAATTGCTTGCCTCAAGCTGGAGTTTTCTGGAAGAATCTTACACTTTACTGTGAACTTTGGTTTTTCCTTCTGCCCCTCAAACACCTCATTTACTGTTAATAGGGTAGCATGAGAACAGTTGCTTCTCTAGGCCAGCCACTTTTTCATATTTAAATCTTTTTTTTCTGTGTGTTCTGCCTTATCATTGCTTTTTATGTCTGATTGTATATAGATTACAGTAATTATAGAGAAATACTGCACCAGATCTCCCACAGTCTGGAGATACAAGGTCTTGAAATCATCTCCTTGAGATGTTACTCAGCAGGATCCATTTCATCATTATGAAATTATTGCAGGAAACTACAGCTTTTTGCCTAGGACTCCAGACAATAGTATGTAATGAGCACTGATAAAAGAACAGAGAGCTTAGGCTGGTAAAGCAAAGTCTGCAGCTGTGAAAAACCAAAGTTGTGGCTTTCAGTGTTTTGGTTAGAATAATAACTTGCTCTGTGCCAAATACAGGACAAAGCAAAGAATCAGATTAAACCCAAGAACATCAGAGTGTTTGCAATGCTAAAAGGTGCACAAGCATTTCTGAATTGCTTGATTTCAAAGATACTTCATCTTCATATCAGAAGCTTTGCATTATCTAATGAAAAATCACACCGTTTTGAAAGCAGCCAAAATAGGAAGGAGACACAGGTGCTTTTTATTTTGGGATATAAAAGCTATGGAAGGGACATTTAGATTGATGGGAAAGCAGAACAAGCTTTTATCCAAGAAGATGTATTTTTCCTTGTCACACATGAAGGGTTTGTGTTGATTTCTCCATTAAAACCAGAAGACAGGGGACATGTAGTGGTAGAACAAAATAAGTGATCATAGAGGAGGATTTGTGATCTTGCTTCATGTGAATTTTCATTGTGTAGAAGTTCAGGCAGTGACAACACTTCTTCAAATTTCTTCAAAATTCATGTTTCATCTTTGCCTTGAGTCTGATGTCAATAGTGTGCTTTTATTTGCTCTTTATCCATGTAATAGGCTATTTAATAACTAAGCATTCACTTTTTGCTTTTTCCCTATAAAAAGCTCCAAATCTGATACCAAATCACTGTCTTGATTTTTAACACAACGAAAGAAGATTATTAAAATTATGAATGAGCTTTCAGGAGTGTAAGAGTTTGGATGGTCAGAGAGGTGGGGTTTCCTTCTCCCATTTAATAAGGTGTGTGACCTGTTTCTTACCCTGACATTTTAGACTTTGCCTTGTAAATCAGAATGAATTCTCCCAATTTCCATTTGTAGGTACTCTGCAGTTCACATCCTGAATGTTTCCATCATTCTTTTATCTATCCCTGCTACTGTATTTTTACACAAATCTGCCAGGATTTTGGTGTATGTTTTGGGCAAAGTCTGCATTTGATAAAAGGTGACCTTTTGTTTTGGTTGTCTGGCAGACTTGAGTGCTAATAAGCTGAAGGATGAGGTGTTTAATGAGTCCTGTGTATAGAAATAATGATAGATGACTTACTTGGAATTCTACAGACACAGCATGGCCAGGCATGCTGAGGAGTGCCTGGAACTGCACCAATCTTACAGTGGGAAGCTTATTGATTACACAGAGACAGGGCACATTTTAATAATTTTTGGAACACTGTACTGCCTAAGGTACTAAAATCCATTAAAGGAGGATTATAAACTTTGTTTTAACCTGGATCCTAAATTGTTTCTTGGTGTACAGTCAACAGCAGCTCTGTGAGATCAATCACAGTTACTAAGGCATATTAAAATCAACTTGTTTAATTTTAATTGCTCGTATGCCTGACTCTCTGTGAGGCAGCTGTTCATAAAGCTAAATTGCTTTTCTGCCAGACAGGAGTTTCATTTCACTTCACGGTAGATTTTTGCCTTGTACACTTAACCAGCATTTTGCTTTCCTTTTCCCCTCCTTCCCCCTTGCCCATGATTTTCATTTCTCTCCAGATAATTTTCTCCGTTTTGCCTTCCATCCTCATTAGCAGAAGCTGCAGCCTTGCCAATGAGTCAACTTTAATAAAGTAGGTGGATTGTTTGAATTATTAGTTGATGTAAAGGTACAGACCTGGAGCTCTTTTTGGTAGTCCCTGTTAACCTGTGCTACGTGAGCAATTTTGCCTGCAGACTCCTAATCAGCTCGTAAAAACTGCTGGCTCTATTGATGGATGTGTTGTGAACAGATACATTTATTTTAAACTGGTGTTCTATTTTCTGTTTAGCTGCATGCATTTTAGTTTTCTGTGCTCTGTTTTTCTTAGGGGAGTTCTGTAAAGCCATTTAGTCATTTCATTCCTGGTTTTGCATCTCCTGCCATCCTGTGTTTTGATAGGGAAAGATCCATGTTCAGTTTGTAACAAGTTATTTCCTTGCTCCAGTATCTGAAGTTAATCATAGACTTTAGTATCAGAAAAGGAGTAACACTCCTGAGTCTTGACCTCCCACATAATGTATTAAACATTGCTGCTGCTCTCATCTTCTTTCAGTAGAATGGGCTTGTAAATACCTGCTTGCTGCCCAGCATGGACACGAGTTGCTGCTCTGTTCTGAAGAGTCTTGGATGCTTTCACATTTCCACTCAATTTGAGGATTTTCCGTGTCCTTCAAGAGGCAATTGAAGCTTCTATATCAGGTCAATACTTTGAGGCCCATAGTAAATGCTGGGAGATAAGAATAAAATTACTGGCTTTCATTCACCGCAAGGCAGCACTTTTTGACAGAGAACAGGTGGATGCAAGAGGCAGGTGAGCAAAACCAGAACACTGAGTTTGGGGAAAAGAGCAATGGTTCCAGCACACCAGTTTTACATGGGCTCAATTTGTATGTGGCATAGAGTAATGGCCTGTTAGGGCAGTAAGTGGAAGCAATTAGGGTGATTTGGACATGATGTCTGTGATTCTGGAGGCAAAGGGAGCTCCTGGCCTAGGAGAAAAGATGCACGGCTTTGAAAATTGAGCACAACATATAAATATTACAACAAATGTAAAGTTATCAAGGACAATTCTAGGAGTACATGGCACGGAGTAATTCTGTATTTATGTATTTTACTAAAAGTTTTGCCCTCATGATGTCCTTAGACCCTGAAGATTTTAGATTTTAGCACACTCTGTGGATTTTCACTCCTATGAAATTATGAAGGGGATTTTTGTCATATGGATGATTCCCGTAATTTCACGAGTTAAGTTCAGATGTTACTTGTCTGTTTCTGGTTTATGTCTCATTTTTCAGTCATGGGCATTCTGTGCTCCTTCTGTAGCAGATTTTAAAAGGCAGGTTGCAGGTGGAGGAGGGCAGAGGGACAGCACTGCTGTCTTGCCGTGATGGTAGAAAGCTTGATAAAGAGGGAGCTCTTCAGAACTGCCTTTTCATTTTTTCCTGTCTGCATATAATAATTTGCACCAACTTTGGGGTTTGGGGGTTTTCTAAGCCAATGAGAAATGTTGGAAATGAGAAAATCCTTCTATAAATACAGCCGTATGGCAGACCTCTTCTGGAGGCTGCAGTCCGCTTCAGTGAGCCTCAGTGATTCACATAAAGCCCATCCCTTGCTGCTGCCCTGCTTCTCCTTAAGCTCCTCTTGTCGAGGCTTCTGTGAGAGCAGGCAAAGCCCAGAGTCCTCCCCTGTGGCCTCCTGTCTCCTTCAAAAGGTTGGTGAAGCCACACTTCTCTGTTTCCATGCTGAATTTGTAGAGATATCATCACTTAGCAATGGGAGCGTTCCTTAGCTCATCCTTGCCTCTCTTGTGTGCCTGCTGAATGCCTCCTTCTGCTGTGTCTGTCTTCAAAGGCAAAGAGGGTTTGCAAAATTCAGCCAGACTTTAAA
Source organism: Origma solitaria (assembly GCA_013397895.1). Taxonomy (NCBI): domain Eukaryota; kingdom Metazoa; phylum Chordata; class Aves; order Passeriformes; family Acanthizidae; genus Origma; species Origma solitaria. Next base: position 188,326 of record VZRL01007201.1, on the reverse strand, counting down.
GGAGAACCTGCTGTTTGCTGAGATTGCTCTCTGAGGGTTCCTTGGCTGTGGAATGCACTCCCTCGTTGATCTCAAATAGCTCGAATTTGTTTACGTGTTTTTGGAATAAAGAAAAGTGCAACTTTGCTCTTAATCTCAGTGCAACTTTGCTCTTAATAACCTGGAAGGGCAAAATTTTAAACTAGAGGTTTGAGGAGAACTTGCACTCTAAATAAAGCCGCAATTCTCTTCCTTTAAAAAGGCCTGACAAGTCACTAGAGGTGCTTAGGTAGATTTCTCCACAGAACTGCCAGACATTAAAACAAATACATGGTTTAACTGTTTGTCTCTGACTGGGCCAAGCTCTGGAAAAGATATTTTGCTGTACAAAGGGGGCAAGAATTCCTTCTCTGTGCGTGTAATCAGGGAATCATTATTATGAATAATGAGCCATCTGAATTGGAAGAGCCCCGTGGCTCACATATGTCAACCAGCTACCATGGTGATGGACGTTGTGTAAAAATCTCGGTAAAATAGAACCCTAGGATATTCTCCCTAGTCTTTATTATAAGTCCCAGGCTAACACTCCCAGAAATGAAAATCCTCTAGGCAATGTTAAATGTAACTCAACCTTGATTTGCAGGAATTCATCTTTGGAATGGAAAAATTGTTTGTCTCTGTGTCCAATTAATTCTTGGCTTTCGTTTGAAACTGCCAGAGAGTTTGCCAACCCAGTTTTGATAGGTTTTATTTATGTAATATAAATCCTTGTCAGCTGAGAATTAGTCTCATATATATATTGGAAAGGGATTTTTTTATTCCTCAGCAACCTGGGTGTTGTACAGAGGAGACCTGAAAATGCAGGACTGTCTCAGCTTATGAGTCAGAACTAAACACTCTCTTTGAAGAGCTGTTGACCCAGCATGCCCCAAACAGGCAGCAGATAAACCAATGAAACATTGCTTATTAATAGAAAACAGATCCATTGTTATCTTCCTGCTTAAAATCCCTGCTAGAAAATAAGTTTCCTGAATTTCTCAATCTTATTTATTTGAGGGAAAGTTTTCAATTTTTCCTGCTTGCAAGGGCTCTCAATTTTTTCTCCAAATGAGAAACAGTAATGCCTGTAATGCTTTTGATCAAACACTTAAGACATCTTGATGAGTGTTTTGAGAGTTATTGCAAGTTTCCTTTGCAGATTTTTCTTGGATTCATTCCAACATTTGGATTAGACCTGTGGTTTCTTGCCGTTGTCAATTTTGCAGTTATGCTGCAATACAGATTTCCCACTCCTAATCTTTCCCTACCGCGGAAGATGGCAGCGCTGCCGTTCCCACTCTCAGCATGTGACCATCAATCCCACCTAGACTGCTTTGCCCTGCCTGAATCTCATGCTGAGCTGCCAACTCTCCAATGACTTGGTCAAGCCTATAATAAACAGTTCTCAGGAGCTGGAACCTCGTGGCTCCTCTGGTGCTTTGGCAAGACATTGACCTTCCACAGCAGCCTCGGGTATTGGCTGTGCCCAAGTGCCTGGGAAGGTTCTGTGTGTCCAGCAGGAATATGCAGTTAGCTTTTCATGGAGACATTCTTGTAAGTGTGTGACCTCACTCTTCAAAATCACTGTGACATTCCCTTCAAGATAAACAGACTTGGGTGCATTCCAGCTCAGGATTTTCACTGATGGGATGTGCCAGTGTCCATCAGGAGAAGCCTGTTAACTGTGGAAAAATCAGGACCAAATCCATATAAGTCCATAGAAATCAGTATTGTTCAGAATGCGTCTTGCACATGTTTAAGGAGAGATTTGAATCAAAACCTCATTTCATATTTTGCTTACTGATACAACATCTTCCATTAACAGTTTGTCTAGCTATTTAATTTCTTCCACATAATTCTTAGCAAAAAATTGTTGTAGACTAGGAAGTGTACATTAAAAAAGTGTGAATTGCAGAAAAAAATTATGCTGACCTTACACTCCTTCCTGAACATAATTTGTATTTCTGTATTCTCTTGTTCTTTAAAGTGTTTAAGATAAAGTGAATATGAAAGAAAGAGAACTGTAATTTAGTATGTAGAAAACTTTAAATTTATTTACATAATTCTAGATGTAGAGGCTTCTGAAGGAATAGTATGGGCAAGCACAGCTAGCTACCTATTTCTGCAAATGCACAAGTGTCTGAATGTGTATAATAATAAAATATATAATTTTCCTACAATGCATCAACTACCTTAGAAGTATAAAATTGTTTGTATTTTAGTCCAAACTAATATCAGCAATTGTAGCATGAAAATAATGGAAGTTTTAAAATAAAACTCTTGTAATCTATAAATTATAGAAACAAATGAAAATAGAAGTTAAGCAGTGGGAATGATAAAATGAAGATTTTTAATTCTGAACCATCAACTTAAGATCTTCCCTGTAGCAGATACGTAGTCTGCCCTGAAATAATGGAGCTGAATTTCCAGGAACACCTTCATTAGAATAGCATGTGGGAGTTGGAGCACTCCCATGGAGCCAGGGCAGGCTATTATCAGCAAAGCAGTTGTTGCAGTGGGAATTATCTGGTAGGCAGTGCCCCTCAGGAAAGGTGTGCACTGATCCCTTTGCTCTGCTCAGCGTGGGGAGGATCTCATCCAGAGTCCCTGTGCAGCGTCAGGGCACTGCACTGCAGGGCAAAATCTGTGCAGACTGAAGGGAAGCCATGGGAGACGGAAAAGAACAGAGAGCTCCAAAATAAACCCTCTGGGGAAAGGCTTCTGGAGCCACTTCACGGAGAGAATAGAAGATAAAGGAATGGTACATGAAAGGTAGTTTCAGAATGGCAAGGGAGAAATTACAGTGTACATCTATGGATAGAAAAAGAATACACTTAAAATACAATTCAATTTATCTTGTACGTTGGGAAAACTTCCTAATGGAGAAGTTAATTAAACACTGGAACAAGGCTGCGTTTAAATGAAAACAAGCCATTCTAAATAATAAAACCAAGTGACAGTAAAATCATAGAAACAGCAAATCAACTTCATTTTGGTGTGCACCCCAGGCAGATTCTTCGGCCAGAATAACAGGGGCCTGTATCTGGCTTACCTGGCCCCTCTTCTTGACTTCCCCTTCTCTGTCCCTTGCTTTGAGCTCTCCATCACCGAGCTTAGGCAGTGGGAAGGTGGTGAGGAGGCCTAGAGGAGGTGAGGAGGAGCTGGCTCCCTGCCCTTGGCTTGTAGCACCTTGTTCGGTCCAAACTGCTGTCACAGACCGAGCAGCATGGCTGAGGTCAAGAGCAGACCTCCCTTGTCCCCCCAGGCAGGTTCTCATGGCCACATTGTTGGAATCATCCCAGTGGATTTACCAGACGCACCACTGGAGAGTTTGTGGTTACACAGATGTGTGTGACACACTGGGTTGTTTATTGAGATGCTCCCAAGTAGCTGATACCAGGCTGATAAGAATTGTTTTACACACATAGCTGTATGGGTCTTTAGTGAGGAACTGAAACAGATGATTACTGAAAATAATTGATTTTCAAACTATAGTTCTTTCTCAGTTAAAATTATCCCAAGGCACTCAAAAGCTATAATTTAAAGTTGTAATAGAAACACAAATAACTCCTCACTTGTGGTGATATTTTAGATACAATAACCCTTTTGAGTCACACCAGCAGTAAAAAAGATCCTATTTATAATAAATTATTTAACTTTATTTTTTATTGGATTAAAAAGAGGATTTATTTGGTTTTCAAATCTGTTCCAACCAGGAAATTGGAGGCCATTTTTCTTACTGGGGAAATAATGGATAAAAAGCCCCACTCTCATGTAATCAGCTGAAACTTTACCATTGGCTTGGATGACACCAAATCTTACCCTTTAGTGCCCTAAATCAGATTTCACCAGAGAAGGAGGGCAACAGTATCAGCCCTGGCTCTCATGAACTTGCTGTGGGCAACTAGGCTGGCCACTTGAGTTCCAGAGTGGTTTGTGCAGACCTCCTTTGTCTGTGGAGATAAGTCAGTATCTCTAATGAAGAATTTTAATGCTTAGGCCATGGAGATTCTCTCTTAAAACAAAGCTGTTACACAGCAGCAATATCCACAATATACGTGTGCTGGGAAAATAAGGGAAACATTTCACCCAGGCTCTCTTACCCTCTGTAGTCCTTCTGCTTTTGATCCATCATTCCAGCCCAGTTTCTAGACTCCCACTCCTGTTCCCTCATTACTCTGCTCTGCAGCCTCTTCTTTATCCAGCTTCGCATCTGACTTGGTACAAAATTTTGTGTAGGCTTAATTTTGTGAAATGGAATTTGTAAAGGGTTGTGGTTATTTTTCATGAGAACTTGTATGAGGAAATTTGTGTTTGTGACAGAAATACATTCTTACCCAAGAAGTTCCCCCCTCCACCTTGCCGTGGGCTCTATTGACCGACTAACTTCGGTATCATTATATCTCCTCAGTGCTTTGACTTGGACAGAAGATATTGATCTGTAGCATGATCTGTCCAAGGGCAACAGCACCATTAATTGCTAAGTGATCTGCAAAACAATTAGAGACCTCCTGGCTGCTGTACAGAGAGATGAATGGAGTTGTCTGCCTAATCAGATACAGTTGTATCTGTCTGTGGACCCAATTGTGTTGTTCCAAAATTCCGTCAACATCTGTCACTGCCCCACTTCTCACAGGAACATATGCCATGCTCTGCTCTGCAGGGTCCTGCTCAGGAGCCTTCGAGGAGATTTTATTCAGCTGGCAGAGATTGGTGGAGTTTTAAAGGAAATTTTTATCCCCTATTTACCTGTTCAGATTTTTTTTTGTGAGCAAGGGATGAGCAGAATTAAGCTAAAGGTTCTAAGCATCGAAGAAGCTATAATTCACATTTTCATTAACAGCATGCAGGCAGGATAAATATATTAATAATTAACTCTGAGCCTGAATGCAGTGAATTTAGCTCTGAAGGAAACGAACAGGATCGATGTTTTTCTAGGCTGTGTTCTTCAGCACCCAGTGCTTCAAAACTGAACATAAGCACTGGGTTGCACACATTGATGCTTGTGTGTGGTACTTAGTTTAGTCCCTCAATACTAATATTTGATTTTATTTACATTCTTTGTTTATGTATGTTACTGTTTTAAAGCTTGGTTTTTTTTAATATGGTGATGAAATTTGTTAGAAAAATTCCTGTGGCAGTCACTCCATCATTCCAGCTCAAATTTGAAGTTGGTTTTGGTTTGAATTACATACAAATTTTAGTAATTTTTCCTCTATACAGTATTGGTTTATCACAAAGCTAATGAGAAATATACCCAGTGGGTAGCTTCCAGTATTTTTATTGCTGTATCTGGCCTCATTTTAGTCATTCGAATTCTGCAGAGAAGCTGTTATTCCTTTTAGTACAGGCACAAGGGCCAGAAGATGAGCACAAGCAGGGAAGCTCATACTGGAGAGTGTGTAAGCTGCTGCTTTATGTGGGATTTAGCACCTGCTTCTTTTAAGGAGTGGTTAATCTTTCAAAATTAGCAGCAGATCCACTGACCATCCTTCCAATCCCTCAGAAGGAAAAGGGATGAGGGAGTCCCTGCAGTGAGTGATTGTGTGCAATCCCCATTATCCTGGCTCTGGGCAGGGCACTGTGAAAGAGCCAAGAGGATTTATCTGGTAGATAGAAAGGTTGGAGGGAGAAAGTGATCCTTCTAAAACCACCTGAAAAGCATCCTGCTTTTTGTTCCTTTAAGAAGCTGTTCCTAAAAAAAATTGAACTTGTCTATAAAGCAGCTGTATGTTTCCAGTTCTTATTGTGTGTTTTAAGCGTCAGTATTCCACACATGGAATACAACCGGTACCATTTTTACAAAAACGTTCCCAATTTTGGTAGAACAGTTTTGTGATGCTTTCATTGACATCACATCAGGGGTTAAGTGGCGTGATAGAATAATAAACTAGCTTTCCACTTGTGCACAGACGTTCACTTACACCATAGATCACGTGTAAAAATGAGTCTGGCAGTCCTGTCCTTACTGCTCTGTTTTATAGCCCAAAAGGCGGAGGAAGAACATGAAAAATACTTAACTCTTGGCAAACTCCCCATGTTAATTTTCATCTATATGTTCTGCAGCTCTCCATTCAAATAAAAACAAGCACAGTCATAATGCAGGTCACACGGAAGGTACCAGAAAGTCTGCGGCAAGAGGCTAAACATCAGCAATGAAATTTTCTAACAGCACAGTGCTGCAAAGGGGAGGTGTTTGTAGCAGGGGAGATTTGGTCTTTATTCATGCATGATTTTAGTTTCCACAGTTACTGGGATGCTTGGAGGAGTTGATGCTTGAGGAGACTCCCACAAGTCAGCTGTGCTTTTCCTAGCACTGCTCTTGTGTTAGTGGCAGGTGGGTTTTGGAGCTGTGGCTCCAAAAGCACCATTATAGGGACTTAGACATAACACACGAATTTTGCTAGAGTATAGGGTGTAGGAATGGAGGGTTTATAGTAAGAATTGAGCAGGGCCCTTACAGTACTGCATAGGGATTCTCGGTAGGTCAGGCTCTGGATCAGCCTGTACCTCATGCAGTGCACTGGAAATAATATCTCTCCTGAGGTCTATCCCAACCCCAGAGCGATATTTGCTGTTGAGATCCCATCCCAGAAATGCAAGAGGGTTTCTGGAACACTCTGTGTCAACACATCTTAGTACAAGAAACATCAAAACCCAGAAAATTCCACATTTTCAGTGGCCTGCATGCTCTTCCCATGGCACGTTCTTTCCAGCAAGACCCCGGAAAGTCACAACCTTTTGAGCTTTTCCTCTGGACTTTGCAGTCATTTGTCTGATGCTGGCGCAGTTGGACAGGGCTGGTTTCTGCCACCCTTAGTGATGCTCAGTAGACTTTTCCTATGGGAGTGAGCTGGACTGTCTGTAGATTACAGTGGTTACTCAGAAGATGGGAACTTAAAGCTCACTGGTGAATCTAGTTTTAGCTTAAACTGAACATGAAGCCTCTGAAGCCGCCTGGGGCTGGCTAGACTTGTGTGCAGCAACGTTTAGTAAACAGAATGAGTTGTGTACTTCCTTTGTGTATTACTAGCCATGAAAGCGGAAAGAAAAACTTCAATAAAAGCAGAATTGCTTCATTAGGTCAAAGAAATACTTTGCATCTGTGCAAAAGCTGTGTCTGGACCGAAGGCATAGGAAGAGGAGAAGAAGAGTTCCAACTTTGAACAGGAGTTTTAACTTCAAATGTACATGCCGTGCTCAGATACAGAGGTCTAAAAATGCACATAATTGTAATGATTTTTTCAGGATGGGTCCTTTTAAATCAGTTGTATTTTGCTCTGCTTAGGGTAGAACCTGATTTGTTAGAGAAAGAAAACGTTCCTCTTTTCTATCCCTTTACCCTGTTTACCAGTTTCTTGCTTCAGATAAATCCTTTGACCAGACATTGTCATCTTCCTCTCCATTTATATTTGCTAAACTGAATTAATAGCAGCTAAAAGTATATTTTTCTCAAAGAAAACATTGTTAACTCTTTTACTGCTGTCACCTTAGACATTTACCTAGTCAGACAAACACACAGATTGCAAGCTGTTCCCTGTGTTTTTTGAGTTCCTAATCCCCAGCTGTTCCATGTCTGCCAGCTGCTAAAACAACAAGCATTCATCCTGAAAATGTCTGTAATTCCCTCATATATTATCAGTAAACCATCAATACACTAGATATGAGAAGTTCCAGTAATTTAGAGAGAATACTAAGATTAAATCACTTCAGAGATAAAGTAAATAATGCTGGCTGTTGCAGCGGTTATTAATTTCCACGTTAAATGCTGTAGCACCTTCGTTTGGAGTGCTGAAGATTTTCCATAGGGAGAGCATATGGCCAAGATTAAATTGTCCTTCAGGTTTGAAGATTACTGTGGGGTCTGTGCCAGGGCAGGGGCTGCCATTCCTGCCAGAGTGCTTGGGCCAGGACACTCCTGGAGATGGCTGGGGCCTCGCCAGAGTACCCAAGTGCTTTTGGAGGGAGAAGGGAGCACAGAGTGCTGAGAATTGCTTTCTGCATGGTTGTTACTATTGCCCACTGGACAATACATAATGTGTGTTCCATCTATAACTGCAGAAAGAAAAGGCAGTATGTTCTAGCATCCATTCTGTTTGTGACACGAGCTTTAGTAAAAAGTGCGCTGTTTCCAAGGCCTGGTGTAGCTGTTGTTATTGCAGAGGAATTGAGGGTTGAATTCTGGGAACCTCAGGTTATGGATGGAAATGTAAGTTCTTCTGCCCCTTGCTAAGGGGAAATCCAGCATGGTTCCAGTGGGATTGGGCCTCAGTTTTTTATTTTTTAACTGTGTGTGAGAAGGTATCTGGAACGCATTAGACACTGTGTAAAGGTGGATTTACATTTCGAAATGTGAGAGCATTAAAATTTTGTATCCAGTTCTAAGTTCAAAATAGTCTCACCATAGCTAACTTGCTAAGAGGAAAACAGTTTCTGGAAGTTCTGTGTCACAAAATAACACTGTCATATTTATAGGCAGCATTTCCAGAAATAAAACATTCAGCAACATCTTCACAGGCAGGTAAGAAAAGTCTATTCCTGTTTACAAGATCCTGGTAATGAACCATGAAGGATAGTACTTTGAAGCCATCTGTCAAGCACCTTCGTTTTTTGGTAATCGAAAGTGATTTAATCTTTAGTCTCAGAAAAGAAAGGTTGTACGCGTGCTGTAATTCTTACCCTGTGCCGAAGGGGGAAGGAGCAGTTTCTTGAGGACAATAAGGAGAGGTAGGTGCTCCCTGTGTATGGCCAGAAAGTGCAGATGGAGCCCTGCCCTGTGGCACTAATGGAGTGTATTATCAAATAGAGGTTTTTCTCAGAAAGAACCTAAAGGTTGAATTCTGTACTGCATTTCTGTCTCCTGCAAACAGATGTTCATAGCATTTTTTGTAAAAGTGAATTCTGCCCTGATCAGCTTCACTGTGCTACGAAGTTTTCTTTCCCCCTTTCCAGCAGTAACCCCTCTGTTGCTGAGAACAGCTGTTCTCTAACTGTTCTCTAGTTATTTTCTTATTCACTAAAAGTGTAGCATTCCCAAATATGAGTGCACCACGTGTGAAGTTGGTATCATTTGCCACTACTACATAATGTATTTTCATGATCAGTGTGTAGTCTCGAGATTCTCCCACTCCTTACAGAGCTCTGGAGATTATAACTGTGGCAAGGAAATATGTCCTTGCCTGGAGATGCAGTCATATCAGGTGTCCCAGGAAGATTTAACTGCCAGGAAAGATGTCAGACAAGTCCAGTGAAATGCAGGGTTTTTAATCAAGGAAGCTCAGTATCAGACTTGCCCACCAAGGGAACAGTAACCCTGAGCCACCTCCCTGAGTGAGGTTACCAACACAGGAAAAAGAACTGTCTCCAAATTGTTCCATCTCAGGCAAAATAATTATCCAAGGAAAACAAAATAATTCATATTTTAAGATTTCCTTCTTCCCTAGCCAGAGTAACAGAGAGTAGGAAGACTGGTAAAATGAAGCCAGCATGGGGTATGATTCTATGAAGCTTTCTTTTGTCAGGACGAAGGACATTGTGAGACCTTTCCTCCGCTTTCCAACTTTGGAGCTTATAATTGGGACACACCTGCTGGAATATATTTAGCCCTTCCTTTCAAGAAAGTAGATGGCACTTAGAGTGAAAAATAAACATTCATTAAAGGCTATGGGTCTTTTAGACACTGTGGAAGATCAGTGCCAATAAAGTATTGATTTCCAACTTAGTTTTCTAATTTTGAGATGAAATTAAACCTGAATAATTGTCAAGTTTTTCTGTTAGAGCTACGGTTATAAATTTACTGGCCCATTGCACTCTGTTTTCTGCAAGAACAGTTCTTGACCTCAGGCTGGCGATTTTATCAGTGTTACCCTTTGTTGGGATAATGAAAAGCTCGAGTGACTTTGTGTCACCATTCCTCCAGGGAATTTCTTCCTTAGCACCTAATCCATTCCACCCAGATCATGCCACAGTTAACCAGAGTGCTTGTAATTAGCCTGTGTCTAAGTGTAAGTTTGCGCTGAGTGTATGTGACTCCTGGCTTTTCCTTAGCATAGTTTCGACTTCAAAAGAAACAGTTTGGTCCTTTTTTATGTAGGACCAAAAAAAGTACAATTTAAACCAGCTAAACCCCCTTTGTTTCTTCCATCTTTTTGTAGAAAACAGCTGAACAGTTTAAAACTTAGTTGAAAAATTAAATCTAAGACAACTTACATGCCAGGCTTCAGCCAAAAATACTTTTTGCAGCCAAATTATCAAGCCCTCTGAAAGAGCATTTATAATGGAAGTGCTGATGCAACCTTTATTATAGGGATATGAATAGCTATAATGAAGGCTTCAGCTGATGTTCTGGCAAGCCTACTGCTAAAAATTATTCTGAATTTATCTGGCATTCAGAAAATGCTTGAAGTGGCCAAAATGTTTACACCATCATTATCATTTTGACAATATCTCTTTTATCCCAAAGGAAGTCAGTGATGAACAAATTGAAGCAGCGTGCGAGACGTGCGTATTTAGCATCTGCTCCTCATTCTCTTGGCAGCATTGTTTGATTTGAGCAAGCCAGGGCCAAGGGCTCAACCACCAACTTTCAAGCAGTTGTGTTGAATCAGACATTATTGCCTATTGTGTCATTAAAGCATATTAGTGAGCAGCATTCTGCTTTTCCTAATGATTTGATTTTGGTTTGTGATCTGGAAAAGTCTGCCTTGAGCAAGAGTGTTCAGTTCAGTGTGGGAGCGTTTTGGAGTTTCCTGTCTTTTCTCTGGTTCTTCCATGCTGACTTTTTGCACAGTTTTGAAACACCATTCACTCATGTGTTTTTAGAGAAGTCATACAAAGCTTTGTTAATTGTGGGCTAATGACAGATGCAGCATTTCCCTGTGAGTGCAAAACTTCAGCCTCCCCAGGTAGATTCAGGCAGATTTCTGAGGATAGAAATGGAATCTCTTTTTTCGGCTTTCTTTCTTCTACTAGTATATTGTCAAGTGATAAAATAGTCCTGTTCCTCTACTTCTGGTGGTGTGGCTGCTTGAGAGATTGCCCTGATGAATCAAGTTTGAGTGCTGGACTGATTGTATTAAACTCTTGTTCAGGGAGCTATCAAGTGAATTAAACCTGTCCTGTATTGACTTCCCTTAAGCTGAGAAGGGCTTGACATGCTAAATCAATAGAAACCAAATTTAAAATTATTTAAATGGGTGCACAGAAGTGTTTGCACTAGTATAATGAAATAACCTCTAAAATACAGTTTAGACAAGTTCTGTATAATGCAGCTCAGGCTTCTGGCTGTGTTTTCTAAGGATTTCAATGCTGATGGCAGTAAATGCTGTGCAAAGAAGCTTCTACATGAAATTTCTTTAAAGATACATATTTTTAAGAATTTTTATACAGCAAATGCTAGAATTTTTATTTGAACATTTTAGAAATGTCAGAAGAAAAAAAGGCATACCATTCTCTAGGAAAGATTTTTAAATGGAATAAATGTTTCTGTTACATTTCAACTGCACATGCTGGTTTGTGTCACTTGTAGATAATTCTGTAAATTTTGTGAAGTCTTCATCTCTCCTTTACTTTGAAAAATATGGAAAAGGAAATTGAGACTGAACCAAAAAATTATGAGTTTGGTTGGAAGGCTTTAAATAGTATTTGATTTGAGGAGTTTCAATACTAACTGAATTTGCTGATACACTGGTTTTAACAAAACTTCTGTCTCAGTGCAGCCAGGGCACAATCCCAGAAAGGGATTATTGTTTATTTTCTGTTTGTCATCAAATTCAAAGCAGAAGATTGGGGTTTTTTTATACCAAACTGTTCTGAATGAGAAAAAAATATTTGATATTTGTCCTGTACAATCCTGTATTGAAGAAGAAACCTTGGTACATCTTCACACATTCAGGAATTAGAGAGTCTGATGTTTCAATCAGTCAAAAAAATTTCATCAGTGTGATTGAAAAGTCTGACTCTAGAAATGAGGAATGAAAGAATATCCTGGAATGAAGGAAGCTGCTGGGAAGTGAGGTTCCTCTTGGTTGATGTATTTCTGCCAGCAAGGCCCAGCTGGCTTTGGAGTTTCTTTTCGTTGTTCAGACGGCACTTACTCGGCACCAATTTCTGGATTACCAGGGTACTATTGCTGTTTTCATTCTTAGCCCCTTCCCTCCCCCAGCAGTTGGGTGTCTTTGCTCAGAACTTTGTGACCCTTTCTGAGACAGCTGGAGCTTACCAGGTACATTGAGTAACCCCAATGTCTTCTTCAGGGGCAAACACGGCTTAGAGAGAGAATCTCTTGTGTAGAACAGCAGTAAAACCCCAAAACTGGCTCTTGGATGGTACTTGGCACAGCTAGAGCTCATTGCAAGCTTTAACTGATAGCAGGTCCTTTCTCAGTGTGAGATTTCATTTTCTCCCGGGTCGCTGGCTGTGCTTGGTGTCAGCACACATAAAGCAGCCTGGCAGTAGCAGCTCCACACCGAGCTGGGAAAGCACCCCCTGGGAAGGGAGAGGAAAACCTCTTCTTAGTATCCTGTCCACTGTGGGACTGTGCAGCACTGTCACCGTGTCAAGGTCGAGCTCATACATTATGGATATTGATCTACAGGATATTTTATCATTCAAAGTAAAAAAGCTGGGGTGCACTGGGAGAGCAGGAGAGAGCAGGAGAAGCCATTCTCTATACTGCCAGATTCATTAACCACCAAAATTACATGGGATTAATCAAAACACCGCTGACACAATCCAGCCCATTGAGCCAGCTAGAAGAGCACTTTCACCGATTTTGAGGGAGACCTCCCCTGCAGAAACAGCTAAAGCCAGTCCCCAAGTGCTTCGTAGGCTTCCAGGATTCAGTCCTTTCTAGATCAGGTGTTAACCTCGTCCTGAAGCCAAGGAAAAGATCTTCCCTCCCTCTGCCACCACTAACACACGTGGGAGCTGTGGGAACGCTGCTGAAGGTGCGATCCGTAAACATATGCCGGTACAATTCATGAACCAGCAGCTGGCAGCCAAATGGCAGTGAGGATTTAGCAGGTGAGAAATGGCAGATGAGCACACGCTGGCTCTGATCAAAGATTACTGTGGGTGTCGCACAGCAGCTGCCAGCCTGCCCGTGGAAGGGCAGGGAGGGGAGCACAGCTTTCCAGGGAAACAATTCCAGCTCTGAGGGTGCAGGGCACCGTGAGCGCTAAAGCTGTGACATCTGTTGGCTCGGGAAATCCGTGGAAGGGGCTGCGAAGGAGCAGCCTGCCCGTGGGAAGGATTATCATACCCATTTATCTCATCCTGGGGCACCCAGAAGGTTCTGGAGCCTTTCCTTAAAAAGTCATAAAGATCACAGTGCAATTGAACTCACAAGCATGGTTACTTCAGAACATTTTGGGAAGGTTTCATTTCAATGGCTGCTTCTTGACCAGCCTCCTTGCTGGTAGTTATTAAGACTGCTGCTTGTGTTATGTGCTTGTCTCTGGCAATTCTAAGTTAAGTAATCCCAAATAAAATATTCTTCAAGAGGACAACTAGAAGGAAAAGTGAGGCAACTTTTTGCTTGTTTGAAAATTTCTCACCAAAATAGATATTTATTCATGTGAAAAAAATCCAAAACATTGTGATTTTTAATCAGATTGAAAAAAAAAAATCTGAAAATATATTCCAAAATCGTTTTAGAAATGCTTCACATTTTTAAATTTGGAAGAAAAACCCTACTGACTAAACAAAGCTTTGCTTAGCCAGAGAAAACGTAGAGGGGTTTTTTTCTGTGAGAAAATAAAAAAGTTGTGCTTCAAGTGACCTGAAAGGATCTTTTTAATGGCAGGAGGTGCAGTTATTTGTGCAACTCAGCCTGTCACTCAGCTGCATTGACAAAGATCACAAGTTGTGACAGTTTCTGGGTCAACTTTAGTCTTCTATCAATTTTGTAGCTAATATACATTGACAGCAAGCACACTTGGGTACAGTGGTAATTGGGCGTCTTGTGAATACTTAATGACATTGTTTCATTTGAAATATGTTTTCTCTATTGGTATTCTGATCAGCTCTGCATGGAGGAGGGGAAGGCTGTTTCTGCTCCTGAGCCTGCCCTGGAAAAACAGCCCTGGCACGAATAAATGGGAGTGTTAGATCTTGTGCTTAAAATCCAGAGGAGCCGTGGAATGGGGTCACCCAGCAGCGCCCGTGGGACATTGGCTCCCCACACCCCGTACATTCGAAGGCTCAAAACTTCCTCCAACTCTGCAGAGCTAACTAAAGAGTGTTAACATGGAATCTTTGATTGCAGGAGTATTTTCCCTTTGGGTAAAAAAGAGGTTTAATACTTTGTTTCTCTACATCCATTTTGATACAATCTCATTTGAACTAAGTCTCTTGCATTTGCAAAAAAAAAGTCTTTTACAAAACTCTATTGCACTTGACTGTGTAACTGTCTCATCAAACCAGCAGCACTTCTCTCTACAGCAGTGCTTTGGCTAATTGATTCTCTTTTAAAATGGTAAAAATTACTGGAATTGAATTAATTTTTCAAAAACCTTTAGCAAAATACTTTACAAGGATGAACTATTCCCCCAATATATCTCCTATCATATGATTAACTGTGGTGGAATTATCCACATGTAATTTAGGGCAAAATTGAGCTCTCAGTGAGCAGGTGGACTTAAGCTTGACTTTAGAAGTGATAGATGCATTCAACAGCAATAGCTGTAGCTCATTATATCACCTGAAATGTGTTTTAGTCACATAAAGTATTTAATTTAAATTATTCCAGCACTCGTGATAGACAGAAGCAGGGAGGATGGCCTCAAATATTAACAGTTTCATTATTCTTTAAGCTGCCAGTCATTAGCTAACTTCTCCCTTGTTAATAGTAATGCTTGCATGAGTCTGTGCAGAATAATGGATTGAAGGCTTTCCCCACTAGCAGGTAGGCCAGTGGCAATAGTAATTCAAAAAGCAGGTTAGTAAAATTATATTTAGGGAGCTATAAAAGCAGTTTAAACAGAGCTTGAGCTGTCCTGAGATGCTTTATTAGGCAAAGGATGTTGACAGACAGCAGCAGCACTTGATCTCCACTACATGCCTGAAGCTTTGAAATTGTAGACTTTATAAACACAATGTTTAACATCTGACTTATCTACAGAGCGGTGGAAAGACAAAGAAATAACAATGTAATGTTTCTTTTTATTTTCTTTTTATCCGCATCCTTCTCCCGAAAGGAAGATTGCCAACGTGCCAGCAGAGAGAAGGCAAGAGAGGCAGGGATGCGAAGTGTGATTGTTATGTAAGTGAAGATGGATTTCTTTGCACACACACACACAAGGAGTAACTGCAGAGGCAATCTTGTCTTTCAAGAATTCCTCACCAAAGTCATTGCCTGCCTGCCAGGGGAAAAGTGTCTCCAAAATGGATTGTAATTAGAGAGCTAAGTACAGAGCCAGTTCTCCTGACTCCCTTACACTGCCCTTTCCCCTGACCCTGATAAACACAACCTTATGTGTTCATCCTCAAAAGGTGGAATCCCGCTAGGATAATGGGCACTTCAGGCTGTTTATTGGAAGAACAAGGTTTCTGGGGAATGCACTGCTTTCAGATGAAGTAAGGCAGACCGGAAAATAAGAATAGATGAAAGCTTTAGTGAATCAAAGTGCAGGAAGACCTGGTTGTGCCGTTTAACATTGGATGTTAAATGTGGCTGAGATGTCAACTAGCTTTTGTTTCTTTGCATAATCTCATGCAAATACAAATGTGTCAGCCACTCTTTGAGGGGCTGGAGCTGTGCTTTGCTGAATTTTGCTCTTTGGTGAAGTAAAATGTACAACCTAGGCGAGACAGTTGTTTGTTTGTTTGGGTTTTTATTTGTCATTGTGAATTCTGCATAAACTCAGTCCTGTGGGAGCTGTTACAGAAGGTGGTAATTCTCTCAAAACATGACAGCTTTATTCATGATAACAAATACTACCTGAAACTGCTCCTGCAGAGTCCAGAGAAAGATGTGGGGGTTTTTGCTGAAAGACTAATACATTAACAAAGATCATCAGCAATGCTCTGTGAGCCCAATAAAATGGAAACATCGTGTAGTATCAGGCCAACTTAAATTACTAAGGCTGGTTGGCATTCTTTCCAAAACAAGTGAAGATTGGGCTTTGGACACAAGCTGTGAGCTGTGTAAAATTGCCTCTGCTAAATATATGCTAATTGGCATATGAATGAGATTTTGTTAATCTTCTGCTTAAATAAGTAGGTAGAGAAAAGCTGGGAGCGAGTCCTCATTTCTCCCTTGTAGAAAAAAAGAGCTGTTATCTTAATAATTTATATTAGCCAATATAATGCAAATATGCGTTTGTAGATACAGCAAACAATTAGTAATCATTATTTGGGGACAATATGCAAAAAAATGTGTTCCTGCTTTAGTAAAGTACTTCTGAGGATTAAAATTGACAGAATCCCACCCAAACTGTAGATTTAGACACATTGAATGCAGTTCTTTGTTCATAAAATTGAAGTAATGGAATTAAATTGGGAGCCAAGAAAGGGCTTCCTCTGCCATTTTTCTTCTTTTTTTTTAATCTCAATTCAGTAACACATTTATTAAGCGCCATAATATGAAGAATAAATCATTGCATTTTTAAGGGCTTAATGGTATTTCACACTGAGGACAGATCTTTGAGTCTTCAGGGTGCTGA
Organism: Origma solitaria; assembly: GCA_013397895.1. Classification (NCBI taxonomy): domain Eukaryota; kingdom Metazoa; phylum Chordata; class Aves; order Passeriformes; family Acanthizidae; genus Origma; species Origma solitaria. The sequence goes on along the minus strand of VZRL01007201.1, from coordinate 171,644 downwards.
GCGCTGTAGCAGGTGATACTTACTAAATTTCAGAAGGAACACAACAACGCAGCACATGAAACAAGGCAGGATTTCAAAGAGTGCGTGTGTGTGGATGTGAACTGGAATGAGCTGAGCCTTTGATTTTCCCAGTCAGCAAGAGGCTGAATTGCTGGCGGTGTTGGAGCCTGGATGATGTCTTTCCCTTTGGGGCTCGACTTTGCCTTGGCTGGTGGTGGCCAACAAACCTGTTATTCTCAGCACCCATTCTGGTCTCTGCTTGTGGAGCAAGCACGAAGAGGTGTTATCAAAGGGACCATTCAGCTACAGCAAGTTCTGCAATATAAGGAGCAGTGAGCTGAGAATTGTAATTCAGCATTACAAGGATATTCTGCTTTTCTTCACAGTAAATGCAACTTAGTTGCCATAATGAAGAAATGGGTAGTACTTTACACAACTTATACATTTTTTAGCACACCTAAGGCAAAGTTCATTAATTATGTCACAAATCACCTTTGTGTAGCTTCAGAGGCAGCATACATTATAAAAAATGTTTAATACATGAACATAATGCTCTGTGTCTTATTAATACTGTGCTCAGTAAAAGGGAAAAAATCCATTCGAGAGTGTATATGGATGGATGTATTTACATGCAGTGTTGTGTTTTTGCAGTAGTAAGCATCAAACCCACTCATCCCCTCATGAGGAATGCACTTCTCAGAGGAACTTCTTTTTCCTCTCTAAGGCAGACGGAGCTGAGGAATGGCTCATTAAGTGCCCAGCATGCACCATTAGGTAACGCAGGTAGCCCTTCATGCAAGCTTGGGTAATATTCAGACCCCTCACCTTGGCCTTCACTGCTGCCAAGAGGAAAAACGTTGCCAAGCACGACACTGAGCCTAAGGCAGTAAAATCTCTTCGCTTTCATGTCTTTCTAGTCTATATCAAATAGCATTTTCATTTTCACTCAAACAGAATTACATTCTTTGGCTATACCACCCTGTGCCATTACGTGGCTAGCAGAGAAGTTTGTGCCCTAGAGAAAAAACTTTCTTCAATAATACATATTTCCTGTCAAAAGTTTCCCACCCTGCAGGGCAGGTGAAGTGCTAAGATTCAAATCACACAAGGGAATGGCAGAGATGTTGAACCCTTCTCTGTATTCCCAGCATGGGAAAAACAGAGCAGCACCTTTCATTCATGACAGGACGTGCCTAGTCCAGCATAGCACACCACATTTTTCTTACTGTGTAGGCTCAATCTTACGAAAATATGGCTGTCTTTTACAAATTACCAGAATTCCTTCCTCTTCTTTGTAGGGAATACAAGAAGTATCTCCTGTGCCTCTTAGCAGTTTGCATTGGAAATAGAATAAATTCTGTTGTCTATTCCTCAATTGTTCTGTTGAAATGTAGTTTTTAACAAGGGAAGAATCATTTCAATTCTGTCTTCCTGTAACTTGCCATTTTTTAATGTTATAAATTATGTCCTATTGTAAGTTGGAATAATGTTTATTCACAAGTTTGGAGCTGGTCTCTCTAGGAGTACTGTGTGAGATCTGTTTGCATAGCACCTGCATGGAGAGCATTGGTGGATGAAGCTTTGTTACTCAGTGACCCCCAGCATGTATTTGTTAGTTCAGCATGAGCCAGGAGCGGCTCTCTGGCAGGCAGGCGGCCTGGGAGAGGAGCTAGGGATCCACACTGCCATGTGGGACCATTGCTAGGGCAGTGTGAGGGTCTCTGTGAGGAGGCAGCTCAGTCCCATCTCCTGGGACCCCCCCTGAGCCCAGCCTTGGTATGGCAGTTCTGCTCTGCCTGTCTCTCCAGCATAACCAAAGAGCATATTTGTAGTTGCACTGTTTTAGGAATCTTTCTTTCCTTTCTCATGGAGAATAGAGATAAGTTGCATTTCTGTACTTTTTTAATCTCAGTGTTTTTGGTACTGGATGTTGTAGGATTGTAACCTATCCTTTCAGGAGGTGGAAAACTGCCGACCAATAGTTGCTAGATTATTAATGCTTATATAAAGAAACTTTTGTAAATAAAGTTCTCTCAATTGCCATCTTAAGTCCTGCCTGCCTGACTTCCCTGCGAGCTTCTGTGAATCTCCATGAATATCAGAAAATCAGAGCAACACATATTTGAAAAAGTCAACAGAAATGAAACCAGGAAACAGCAGAAACAACACAGGTCAAAAGGCATTTGCAGGAAAGAGGCATAGCTGGATATGAAGCCCTCAGAAGTAGTCACCCCCATGAGCACAGTGGGCTTCCCAGACTGAACTGTACTGCCTTGAAACAAACTTCACAAACTGAAGTTGCAACATAATGAAAACAGCCAACCAGAAAATGTTCAAGAAGTCAAAGGATAAATCTTTTGCCTAGGAAAAGTAGCTAATGAAATCAAATATTGTGAAAAACACCTTGCAGAATATAGTTCAAAAAGGTGATTGGAGAGAAAGAACCCTTTTTTTAGTGATGTAAGGATGTAAATAAATAGTTTCTAGAGAAGTAGTTTTCTTGATTTCTATTAAAATGTTCCTGCAGCAGACTTGGGAACTGAGGAAATAATAGAAGTTCTGTGCTTGTGTCCACAGAGAATGAGGTCTTCCAGCAGTTAATGTCATGGACTGTTCTTCAAAGCAACTTTGAGTTAGCAAGACAATGCTGGCAAGTGGTTTTGTTGCTCTGTTTTCAGTGTGAAGTAGAGTCAGAGGGTTTTAGACTCAGCTCCCCCAAAGAAATGTTTCCCATCCTAAATGGAAATGTGAAGTTACACCTAGGATTCCTATATCTGCATGTTACTGTTCGTCTCCATATGCTTTGCTCTTGTACTGGGAGAACAGCTCATGTCTGAAGGCATATTCTCCAAGCAATTAATTATCCCCCGTATTTGTGTAATTGTATTGTCCTACTTGTTGTAATTGAGCTACATATATTTGGCACTAGACTGCTCTATATACCTTGCACTCCCCCGAGTGAGCTATGTAACAAATTGGTGCAGCTCATTTGGAAGGCGGGCACAGAAATGTGCATGGCTAATGGGCTCCATGATGGATGAGGGCAGCCCGTGCTGGGCTGCCTTGCTGAGTATCTTGGCTGCGCAGACCTCCTGATAAATGAGCAGCCTTTCCTGGAATCAGGGCAGACAGGAGATGCTAAATAAGTACTAATAGGCTACAGAAAGGATTATGCTCAGCAATGAGGGCTTTTTTCCATAATTCCAGATAGCAAACTGCGTTAGTCATGCTAATGTGATACAGTATTTGTGACTGCCTTGACATTGTCCATTTAAATATTTGGGAAGCTGCTCCTTTCATGTCTGCATGTCCAAGTACATTGTGCTGGATTAGCTCTAGTCAATTTAGCACTGCATTGTCAACTTCAGTTAAAACAAATGTCATGGGCTACTTCATCACCAAGTGTCCTGCACTCATTATACAAAAATTGGCATTTATAAACAGCTCTTCCATGACACTGTCATCAGTTCGTGAGTGACTGAGGGGAGTTACATCCTGCCAGCTGTTGCATTCTGGATCTGCTGAGGCACCTGGAGCATCTTGTGCTCATTCAGTTCAAACAAACAAACCAACCCTCCTACATCTGGATACAAGAAACTGCCATTTTACTTTGTGGTGACAGATCTGCAAGGCTGATGTCACTTGTTTATATGGCAAAAGCGAGATCGATAAACTCACAGGGAATTCAGAGCTCACACACGGCATTTCCTAGGGAGGATTAGCTGAAAGGAAATGTCTGACAGCTCTGTGTCAGCTTTCACATTGCAAGCTGAAATATTCTTTCTTTCCCTTCACAGTCTGATGGAAATTAGAGATGCTAAACTGCTATTCACTTAAATCTTGGCCAGTCATTAAGCAAGAAGTGTTGTATCAGCTCAGTAATTTTGTCTGCCTGGAATATCCTAGACCTTTAGCAATTACTTAGGAACACATCAGCCTTTCCTGCCAGTCAAGTCTAATCATTAGTCTTACCATCCTTACCCCAAAACCTGCCAATGCATTTCTTAAGCTGGAGCCTGCTAAGGGTTCACAATGCAGATTGATATGAAAGGGCCAGAAACTTCCAGAAATGTTTTCTCCCTCTTTGCAGTTTGAATCTTCTTGATGAAGATTGTCCTTGTCAACTTCACTGCATTGCTGGGTGTTCATTGTGCTGTTTTTACTGCTCCAGTCCTTACATGTTCAGGACAGATGTTCCAGGGAATGCAGTGGGAACAGAGGCTTTTCTAGAAGCCATGAGACAATAGAAATACTAAATTTAGCATGAGGTCTTCCTTCTCTCTTCAAAATTCAAAACTGATGAAAATCTAAAATTGATGAACTGCAGATGCAAAAAATGGTTTTGGTTATATTTTATTATATCACATGGATGAGTTTAGGGTTTAAGATCTATTTCTAGGCCATAGCTCACTCCCTTCCACTCGTGAAAGTGTATCCCCAAGCTGCACAGCCAGTGGCCTTGATCTACCAGCATGTGTTTTCCTACCAGTCGCTGGCTTGGAATCCTGTGTGCTTTGGCAGGAACAGCAGCCCTCCAGTGTTTGAAATGGAACAGCGAGCATGAAACTGGATGTAACTTCCTCTCACAATGGGAATGACCCTTCCTTCCTCCAGATGTGCTTTTACAAATATTGAGTTGAAGTAAACTATTCCTTTCACTCAAAATTCCACTTTAAGCTGAGTCCTTCCTAGCTGAAGTAACTGGAAGAAGCCCTCATAGTAAGATGTAATCATTCTCTCTGTTTTGATGAGGAGAATACCTCTCGCAGAGCTGTGGCACAAACACACCAAGCTTTGCTTTTAGCAGGAGGATTTATTTTACTCATTTTGAAGTGGAAGCTGGTAGGTGGTAGACAGCCCTATCTTCTTCTACAAATCTCTGCTGATGCTGCTTTTAAAAACAAAATGGATAAGGGTCCCTTAGGAGATGCAGAGTAAGACAACAAATATTTCCTATCGCTTTGCCTTTTTTATTTAATAACTGCTGATTTGAAAATCTGTCACATTGTGTCTCTTTTGATGTGCAAGTTTGCACGGTGTCTTGCAAGCTCCTGTACCAGGTAAATAACACGGTTCCCTCACTGCAGCCTGGGCTCAGTCTTTCTTCTTAAGGCAAAATGCTTCTGCTTTGTGCTTTGGTCACAAGTCACTGCATCTCCGTCTGGCTGAAACAAAAGGGACCACTGTAGTCCAAAAACCGAAAAGGATAACAGCAAAGTTCTGTCCCAGTGTTTTCAGATGTGAAAAGGACATTAAAAAGTATGCCAAAAACTCTTACGATTTGGTTTGAGTGGAATTCCAGTCTGCCATATGTAGGAATCATTTTAGATAGTCAGTGTAAAAGTAATGATAATACTGGGACAAAGATAAACCTATATCTGAAGAACTCCCAGGCTTTCTCCTTTTTTTTTCTTTAAGGACTTCCTTCATATTTTAGCAGTGAATAAATCTTAAATTAATTCTGTAATAGATGATGGAAAAGCACTTTACGACATGAAAGAACATTCCGCATTTGTTTAAAATGACTTCTTAGAAAATTAATCGCACCATAATTTTTCAGAAAAAATGGATTATTTGCATTTTACTCAGTTTTGGTGAAGTTTTCCATTAATGTGTTTTCTCTGTTTATCCTGGAGATACCATTAATCTGCCAAAAATATTTTTTTTCTGGAAATTAGCCTCTCATCACTTCTTTTTTTTTTTTTCCCCTCTCTCTCTCTGTTATGTTTATTTCATGTCCTGCTTTCTAAACATCCCCAGACTTCCAGCCTGCTAACTTGTATATCTTTGGGCAAACCATTTGGCCTCTTTTTCATTGATCTCCATCTGCTGAGGGGGGACAGTGCTTCCCCATCTCCCTGGGGCTGCATTTAAATGGACTGATGTTCATAAAATCCTTTCAATGCCTTCTGCCCAAAATTCTCCAAGGAAAATCATGGCACAAAGAGCTGTGGATACCAACTACACTTTGAAGAAATTGCAAGCAGCCTCTTTTTGTCTTCCCTGTTTGCTTTGTTTTTCTGAAATGTTGATGCACTGAAAAGCCAAGCCAGAAAAATAGGAAAAAAGCTTTTACTCGTAGCTGACAGACTTTTGCTGTTGAATTAAAACTTCAGAGAAAATGAAAATAAGAACTTAGATGCTTAGCTATCTGACCTTTTATCTTTGACTGAGTTCTCAAAACCATTCCTGAAGTAGAGACATTTCATACATACTTGTGACAGGAGCCAAGTGTCACATGAAAGGACAGGCTGTTCCCAGAACGTTGGGGTAGGAAACCTTTACCTAAGTTAAAAGAAACACCTGAACACCCTGTGGCCATGTTATTCTGTAATTATCCGTTCGAGACAAATCATGCTTGCTTTGATAAATAAAAGTACATGGGGGATACACGCTTCCCCGGAGGGGATCAGGCGGAGAAAGGATTTATAGATTACAAATGCTGGTGGCACACTGGAAATCCAGTATTAAAAGATTCTCTGATACCAGAGCAGTCTCAAACTACTGATATCAAAGTTTATGTTAATTAGTGGTGAGACTAGCTGCACTTGCAAAGATGGGTTGTGCACTTGTGAACTGACTCTGAGTGACAGGTTCCCATTTATACAGGGGCATAAAACAGAGTCTGCCCTGGTATGACAAGCACGTCACTTCTGAATTCCAAACTTTTTACTTCTGTTGTTGAGCGTGAGCTGCTCGGGCTCAGTGCTACTCTTCATCTTTGTTTTCTGTGCTTTGCCTCCCACATTTTCAGGAAGTGCCATGTCTGTCACCACACTCTCTCTGATGTGCTCAGGTGTGGAACACCTGTTCTGTGTGCCAGGTGGTTACCCTTAATTTTTGTTTTCTCTTAAACACACTTTTACAATAAACTCTCCAACAGTGACGCACTGAGAATGAGTCTGCAATGTGCATAAATATGTGTATCTCTCAGTGAATGTTTTTCTGCATACTGCAATTCTAGTACTTAAGTTCCCTTTTTTGTGGCTATTTTTGCTTTACACAAGATCAGGTTTTGCTACCCTTGTTTGCACAAAACCGTTGTAACATCATTTATTAATGACTTTAATGTACAATCTGAAAAATCTACTTTTCTGCACCTTGCTGTTCATCATGTTGTTATCTGCATTTTCCCAAAACTGCTCTCGATTTGTAGACCACAAATCACTCAATGTATATATATGGATTCAAAGGAACAAGTTAAAGATAATTCCTCTTCATCAGCTATTAATAGACAGGCTCTCTGTAGTGGAAGATGCTGTTGCTGTTTCATGCTGTGGATTGTAGCTACCGTGGCTGATCAGTTGGAATGCGTGGTACTTTCTTGGGAAAAAGAAGAAAAAAATTAAGTAGAAGGTTTTTAGTTCTGTGTTCTGCAGCGCTGTAAATCTGGGCAGGTGTGGTAAGACATGTAATATGTGGGATTTCTAATACAGTGACGCCAACAGATTGAATTTATCTTGCTATTACTGTTGTATGAATAACAATAATTACCCATTTTTCCTTTCATTAACTTTGTGATTTTGATAGATACGCTGCTTTTAGAAAGGCATAGACTAGAACTCTGAATTCTGTCTTCTGAAAAATCATCCTCTCTGGGAAAAACTCTTCCAGAGGACAAGGAAATACTTCAGCTGGCAGGTTTTTTGAGTTGCTTTCCTTGTGTTCTTTTCTCAGGAAACTGGTCTCTAATGAGCAGATCTGATCTTCCCGGTGCAAGCTTCAGGCTTGCACCGGGAAGAGAGAAATTTCTAAGCTCTGGGTCAAAGTTTGAGGGAATTTCTTTAGTCTACACAGAATCTTGTGTGTGATGATTTCCTTGCACTCTTTAGGAAGCCTGTTACGAGCTCTCATAGGGTTTCTAAAATAAGGGCTGTAGGAATAGACCTGATACGGATTGAGAAGCTGGATTTCTTGTTGCCAGTCTTGCATCTGAAAATACTCTTTTTGTTATTTCTTTTCTGCAAAGCAGAGATTTTGAGGTGATGATGGTCTGGGGTTTTATGTGAGCTTTTCCATGGAGCTTACCTTTTCCTGCAGCTGGCTCTCTGCCCTGCATCCTCTGGAGCATAGGGATGAGGCAGTAACAAGCAATGGGCAGTCAGTGTCCTCACTGATATAATTTATTTAAACACCAAAATATCAAACTGCGTCATTGAGATGATCATTGAATAGGCTGAGGACTGTGAAACATGGGAAGGCTAAATAAGTAGCTAGATGATTACTGACTGAAATGGTTGTTTAATTTAGGTGTAATAAAATCATTTAAAACCCAGGTGAGGTGTTTTTAGCATATAGTTCGTTATGTGTGACTCTTGAATGTGGTAGTCTCTCAGCAGCCCCCGGCTCCTCTGTGCTTTCTCTGGGCTGCCACAGCACATCTCATGTCACAGCATGGCACTAAACTGCTGAGCACTTGACTAGAAATGCTGCTGTTGGCTTTCATGGTAGGATAAACCCAAATTTTATTGGTGCCCCTCATCATCCTTACTTCATTTGTTGGAGTGAGCAATGTAAAGCTCTCTTTCACCACTGACATCAGCTTTCCACTTTGTCACTGTATTTCTTTGAACTGATTTTGGTGAACTCCTCTACCTAGATTCCATACTACCCCAGCAACAGAGATTCATTTGGGCAAAAATAGTGTACATTACTTCACTGACAAAGAATATCTTTGAAAATAAAACTGGTATCTAGGCTGCTAGGTTTTTCTTTTCTCTTTTCCTCTTCTCTTCTCTTCTCTTCTCTTCTCTTCTCTTCTCTTCTCTTCTCTTCTCTTCTCGTCTCCTTTTCTTTTCTTTTCGTCTCTTTTCTTTTCTTCTCCTTCCTTCCTTCCTCCCTCCCTCCCTCCCTCCCTCTCTTTCATTCTTTTGTTCGTTCTTTCTCTTTTTTCTTCTGGTATTTTTTTCTCTTTATTTCTCCAGGAGAAACATAGTAAGCTTCTAAAAAGTACATCTCTGAGCAGAATAAGCTGCACACTTTTGTTTTATTTTCACTAAGAAAAACGTTTATCAAACTGTTTTGTTGATGTCTATAGATTCATTTTGTGGAGAAAGGCTGCCAAAATATCACTCAAAGCTTAAGGCAAAGCCTACAGCAATCCTGATGTATTAAAACAGAAAAAAAAAAAACCAGGGTGGTGGAAACCCTGATGCACTGAATTACTAGAAAGACTTTTTTATTCATGTTGTTGTGAGATTTTGTTGTTCTGGATCTGGCGTAAGATTCTCACTGGTGGTGTCAGTACTGCGTGAGGAGTATTTGTAAATGGTGTCTGTGCCAGGGTTCATTTTGGATGTTTACCCCTGCTCACAGTGCTGACATGGCTCTGTGCCGGGGCATCGAAGGTGGCCACACACATTCCTGACATAAGACATCAGAGCTCCAGGGAGAAGCTCCAGCAGCTGTGGAGCTGCAGTTTCCAATGCAGCCTTGACAAATGTTGCTCCTCTCTTGGGGCTGATGTTTGAGAAGTCTGTGGTGCTCCCTTCCCCTGAAGGGTGGGATGTCACAGTGCTACAAATAATTTTTGGTGGTGGCATGACTGCACCTGCTTTCCTTTTGGAATCACAGTTAGGATGTGTTATTTGAAACAGCATTTCAGGCCCTGTATCAAGCCCATGGGCCTTCTCCAGCCCCAGAATTTATGCTGAGTTGTAGGGAAGAAAGCGAGTGTGATGGATGTGCTCGTTCCCTCCACTGCTCTAGCAGCTTCTCTTTTTTGTGACACTCAGCTCACCAAGACCTCGTTATCTCGTGTTGCTGAGACATGCAGCCAGTCCCCTGCTTAAGATAACTTAGGCTGCCTCAGACAGCTGGGAGGGAGCAGGGAGAGGAGACCGTGGCTTTTGTAGCATAATTACAAGTTCATGTCCAATTCACTTTGTCACGGTGTCCACCAGAAGGAACACACTGGCTTCACTGTGATGTGCCTGTGATCTGTTGATTGCTATCTTCTCCTCGAGTCAGAAACAGAATCCCCTGATGGTTAGCTTTAGCTGAAGGGGTGTGAAAAATTGATGGCACCAGCAAAATCAAGGCTCTAGTAAAAATTGCTGGTTCTCAGCAAGCATTCGTTAGTGTTTTTCAGTTTTTTGGTTTTTTTCAAAAGTAAAAAACTTTCTCAGGTAACAAGAACTGAATTTTATCTCTTATGTATTTTTCCATGGCACGTGCTAATTGTTTTCTTGTCAACTCTGCAAATAGTTAGCATTCCAGTAGCCTCTGAATATTTATGCCAACCAGTAGCAGATTATCATGAGTCTAATCTCCCTAGACTGGTAAGCAAAGGCAAAAAGAGTCATTTTCTTACTATTTATACCAGTTTTTTAGTGGAAGATGTTACCTTCTGATTTAGAATTGATTTCAATCCTTTCAGCTTCAAGGGAGACCAGGTTACACATGTGTTAAGGCAGAGATCTATCTGATAAAACCTGAATAAGGATCTGCACAGCTAGCTCCCTAATTACCCAACTGATTGCCCTGTCAATTAGCAGTACCCAAGCCTGGATGGCCATTCTGTCTCTGGCCTGTCTGGCCTCCTGCTGTTTCTTGCTTGCCTGCTCTTTCCTACTGCGGTCCAGGCAAAGGCAGAAATCTTTGCTTGCCCCTTTTCTCAGAGCCCTCATTGCGCAGGATGCACTCACTGACACCCAGCAGCTGTCTTCCTGCTGGTATATTCACCTTATTGTAAAATTCATTTCAATTACTGACACAAAACATCCTTTTCCTCCAAATTCTTGCTAATCCCTGTTGGTTAACAAAGAAATGCATATCTGCTTTCTAAATACTTTTTTTTTCTCTTTTTATTTTTCCCAAAATAAATGTGAGGCGTGTGTTTAATTGCATTAAATTACTTGAGATGGAAGAGCTTACTTAATTTAGTAAATTACTCTGTGGATCATAATAAGGAGGATTGACCTGTTCTACTCGTGCTCTGACTTTCTGATGGCATCAGCAATAAAAAGCACAGAGGACCTATTTCAATCATTAAAATTGCAAAGGCATGTCAGAATGCTCAAGTAAAACAGGTCTTCTGAGTGGATGGCATATTTATGTAAGTGCTTTCAAAGGAAAAATGCTTCTTATGGTTGTATCATTGCAACAACAAAACATGAGGAATGCAGCAACAAAGTTTTCAATCTTAATTATAAATCAGCTCAATTACAGGTACAACGTAACTCGTATTTCTGGTTTTCTTTCTATAAAATTAAATTATCTTTGTTGATATAAAAGTATAGTACACATCTGTCAAGTAGATGAATTCAAAGCAGTAAGAACAGCAGATTTCTCCTTTTTTTTTATTTTTAGCTCTATATATCTGAACAGTGAACTGTCATAGAATTTTTATGATTTTAATTCAATTTCTCAAGCATTAACTTTGTTCTTCCAGAAGTGAGTTACCTAACATTGCATCTGCGTTGTGCGATGATTAATTATTAACCAAGTAGAATTAGTGACGTATTTGTGTGGAGGTGTAAGACATTTTGCAGTCCCAGGTCAGCAATTGCAAGCCAAGGGCACATGCTCAGGTCCTGTCCCTTCCAGAGCAGGTGTCCAATGCAGCACAGAGAGTGGGGAACACTCCTGGAGCCACAGCTCTTTGAGCCAGCTGATATCTGGGGTAAAAGGTCTTGGCCAGGAAGCAGAAAGAGACCAAAATTAAATGAGAGATAAAAATCTGTCCAAAATGTGCAACTGAGAAAACAGCTGAAAAAAGTATAGCTGGAAATTCCAGAGGAGAACAGAGCCAGTTCTGCCTGTGAATACCCTCTCTAATGAAGAGCTCATTGTGAATTTAATGTGTGCGTGCAGTGCATTATTTTAAGTGGATCTCTGTAGTTCATGCATGCATTCATGATATTGGAAGTAGTGACAGAGTGGGTGTAGGAGCCTGGGAATATCTCTCCCTGGAACTCTGGCAGATACTGAACATCTGGAAAAAGAGCAATCTCCTTTATGTGTTGCAGAGCTAAAGCACTTTAACATTACCCAGTCACTGAGAGAGATTTCAGCATCGTGGTCTAAAATAGTGTTTCAGAGCAAATAACCAAGTAAGTGGTGGTATTTATTACTGTGTCCAGACAATTTATGGTGCTCGAGCAGCAGGATGGTAATGCACTGGCTGTCCTAGGTGTAATTAGTTGGGTAAACAAACAACTGAAATTAGCAGAAAAATCTATTCATGGAGAAAGTCCCTTGTGAAATCCAGTGATCCCATGTTTGCTCACAGAACAATGTCATTGAGGTTCCACAGGAAAATTGGCTCTTTCCTTCCAACAGGGCTCTGGAATGTGCCTGACAACATCGCTGTGCCAGCAGAAGGACCACGCGTGCACTTGCTCAGTGATTTTTAGAAAATCGATTAATGTGAATGAAATGTGCTAGAGAAGGTGACTGGTGAGTAAAGGTGTGACTGTGTGCAGGTAGGACCTGCAGAGTCCTCAGGGCCTGTCTGTGCAGCCCAGGGCCTGGGCAGGGTCTGCCACACTTCTGCCTCGCTTGCTTAATTATCTTCCAAATCTTGGCACAGGCAAAGGGAAAGGACACTGCGCGTATCCTGAGGTGAAGTCAGATTATGGGCAGAGCATGCACAAGGTCTTGGAAGACTGAATTTTAGACACAGGAGAAAATAGCAGTGCTGAGAAAGTAGTTACCAAGCAAAAAGGCTGGCGAGCCCTCTCTGCAAGGCCTCGGGGACCTGGCGTCCCTGTGACACCGTGCTGCTTAAACCAGGCAGTCGGCTGAGAAAGTCACGTTGCAGGCTTGTGATGTTTTATTTAGATTGCTTTCCAAAGAGGAGAGAAGCTGGAATAAAAGCTCTGGGCAGCAGTGGATAGAAAAATAACTGGGTTTTAACCTGCCTGTGGTGGCTGAGTCTGTTCACTGGCCTTTCATGTGTCCCCTCATGGACACAGAGTGCCCGGGCACGTCACTATCAAAGAGTGTTGTGTTTCAGCAAACACAAAGAGAATAATTTGTACTGTTTCTGTGGGTGCTGTCTGCACATGAGACTTCAAATGAAGGCTGATGCACTGCTCATGTGTAGCAGTTGTAAAACTCTCCAATACAGCGGTATGTTTTGCTGGAATTCCAAAACATGTCTCCCAAATCTAGTCAGCAGAATCACCTGAAAAAAACCATCTGTGTCTGGGTACAGCTTAGTTCTTAGTTGTGCACGGAAGCAATGCAAGAGCAAGAAGTTGTGGCTATCTTTCATATTGAATATTGCCAGGGAGTTTTTTGAGATTTTTTTTTTATATAACTTAGTTCTCAGAAGTCAGTCCCTGGAACAGCTGTGCTTTTGTGATGAAATTCTCTCACCTTGATTCATGACACAAACCCTACTCTCATGCATCTGCATAACCCAATTATTTGCATAGCACCAAAGAGAATTGTGCATATTAACTAAATCCATTGCTTTCCAAGGTTTAGGGAACTCTAATTATTTTCAGTTAAAACTTTTCTTGGTTTTGTAACTAAAAAAAGAGATAAAAGCCTTTTTTTTTGTAGTTGGCAGTAATTCTTAGAAAGAATTAATCTTTGCTGTATTATTTCAACAGTCTCTCCAGTTTGTTTTTTGGTAAGTTCTGTTACTGTTTTCACAACATGGATACAAAACTGGGATCCTCTGCAGGCACTAAGCCAGGAAAGTGGAGTGCAGAGGGGGAGGGTGAGCAATGGATAAATAGGTTAACTATAGGAATGGGCTCTTTCCAATCTCACCCACTGTGCATCCGGCATTAACACACAAGAGGAATATATAGTCCCAGCTATTCACTGTCCAGTGTTTCAGGAATTTTTTTCTGTGCAGAAATGTGAGATTCAGGTATTCCACAGGGCTTTCAGCAGGTTCCTGCAGGAGCTCAGTGGTGTCTCCCTTCAGAATGTGTCTCTGTCCCATGGCAGAATGCTCTGATGGGACCTCCAGTAAAGCACCTCCTCAGGTGCCTTTTCCCATTGCTGCCCCAGTGCCCACGAGAGATTTCCAAAGTCTCTCATCCTTCGTTTGGCACTGATCCATGCCCCGAGGTGTGTGAGGAGGAGGGAATGATGTGATGAGCTCTGCTATTTTGCTGCCCTTAGGATGTCAGGGGGGCATCCCTTCCTGATACCTTCAGTTTGCACTAGTAATTAGAAACGCTGTCGTCCTAAAAAGCTCTAGAAATGTAATTAAAATCAAACATAATACTTCCTGAGGCAGAAATTGGCAGTGGTACTTTCTGTTCCCTAGGAAATGTCCAAAGCAATAAAACTGAGCCCTTGTTTGTAGACAGATGGGAAGCTTCCTGTGTAGGACAGAGGAGCGAGCGTGGCTGTTTCTACCTTCATCTCACCAAGAGGGACCAAAAGGGAAACACTGTTCCACTGAAGATGTTCAGGCAGCTTTTATCTTCTGTGTGGAAGATGCAGTTTATCTGTCTCAGAGATAATTGGACACCAGATGACAAAGTGAGCTAATTTAATAAAAAGGCTGAGGAATAAAATTTTAGTCTGCAGCCATGGCTAATTCTGTTCTGTTCGCAGTAAAAATTATAATAACTTACCTTTGATGTGGCCATTTTAGCATCTATGTTGCAAATAACTGGCATAGCAACTTGATAGAAAAAGACATAGAGATCCTTCCTCTATTGCAACCATTTTGATCAGGTGGTAAAAATGACCAGGTTGTGAAACTAGTAATATCTGGGTCATTTAATCAATTTGACACCAATTTATGACTGTGCAGGGAAATGAAAATGGAAAACAAATAGTCTTTAAGTCCTGGTAACAGAAGATATACATCACTCACTCAGCTTTTCATTTTTAGGGGTATGAATACCATAAGCACTGAACATGATTCTCAGTTCATAAATAAGTTTGGAAACAAAAATTTTTGAAGTCTACAGGGAATCTTTACAGAACTGCTGTATAAACCAGTAATATAGATGTGCGAAAAGCAGAAGGAGATTAAATGTTGTGTGTATGACCTTAGTCTTGGTAGAGTTTTAGGAAGGATATCATCATTCTCATGGGCTGACAAAAGCAGAAACACTGTAATCTCTTCCTCGTTTGTTCTTAAGATTTGTAAAATAAAGTGCTACTAAACTTCATCAAGGAGATGAAGTGCCAATCCACCAGAATAATTGAACCTGCTCCTGAGAATCAGTGATGAGTATTTTATGACTCCATATGTGTGGTGGATAGCAGTTCCAATATCCCTTGGAGCTGCAGGGGAATTCAAGCTGAGAGAAGCTCCATAGATTCTGCTTATTGCATCTTTGGTTGTTAAAGGAAACCACGTGGCACTGAGAGGATAACGTGTTGTCAGCAGCAAGATATTTTGAGTTAACATTTACTTACATACAGTATAGAAATGTCAGGCACAAAGCATGGTACCGAGTTCCCTTATTAATTGGGGGGTTTATTGTTTATTGAGATACTGCTGCACAGTCCCTGTGCATGGTATTCCTGCTGGAAAGGTAAAGGCAAAGCTTATCTCTGTTTCCTTCTGCTGCCTTCAGTTTGTCCATCTGCTCCGTGCCCTGCCTGCTGCTCTGCCTGGCCAGTGTCAGCCTGGACTGGGGTGCAGCTGGAGACACTGGGGCTGTTCCATGGAGTGACGTGGGCAGTTTTAGGAGCTTTGCTCCTTGAGCTGTCACTGAAGGAAGTGCTGACCAGCACTCAGCGGCACAGTGCCGCTGCAGGCTTTGTCTTCTTCAAGTGTCCTCAGAACACTCAAGCACAAAGAGTTCTGCTGAACTGGGGGGCTGATTGCTGCCTACTTTGGATTTCCTGGGGAATGTGTAGGATTTTTTCCTCATTTCTGATCTCACTTGTTGAGTTAATGCCTTTAGCTCAAGCTGTCTACATTTCTATTTCGGCTGTGGCAGAGGCGATTGCTGATCATGAACGGGGCAGATGTCGTAACGCTGATCCAGACACAGATGTTTCACTGTCTGCCTTGAAGGGGATTTTAGGGGGGAGAACTTTGCTTTCTCAGTTGTTTCTATATCAACAAATAAAACTGTCCTCCAAAACATCAGGCATGTCCAAAAGAGCAGTATCTGATGGTGTTATGCAAGAGCCGCATACCAGTACATGACTCGTGGCTTCTTCTGAACTTGGCTGGAGGGCACTGAGAGTGCAGGGAGTTGTTTTTCATCCTGCTGTACTTCCTTAGCATAAACAGTCCAGCTATTGCTCCCAGTCTGTCCCTAACTTGCATGCAGCGTCTCCTTGCAGCTCTGTCCATGGGACAAGAGGGATCTGCTGTCCTGAGCCCACCTTGCTGTCAAATCAGTGGTGCTTTGATAAGGCTCCATCGAGCACGAAATTGGTGTGTGGGGGGTGGTAGGTTCAGTGAAATCTAGTCCTGTTTCCTGTGGGATATTCCAAACTTTGCTAAAGATACATATTTTTAAACCTTCACTGCTTCTTGATTGCTTGGAGAGGAAAAGGGTTGGGTTTATTTCTGTTGCTGACAGACATTTCTGAAGATTGGCATAGATTTTAAATGTCCCAACAGCGAAACCCCTTCCTTCCCTATCACACACAAACATGATTTTGTCCTGGTAGAGCATTTGGAAGGGAGCTGATATGTAATCCAAAAGTGGAGCTGAAGAGCTACGCCACAATGGTGAGAATGGAGCAGATGAGAGATCCCTAGCAAGAGTCAGATGAGGAGGGAGAAATGCAGACTGGCTGGCCATGGTGTGCAGCAGTGGCACGGCAGAGGCAGTGAGGAAGGAGTTGCTGGGGAAATTTCAATACAGTTCTGGCAGCACAGCAGTGTGTTGAGAGCTGAAGCCCCTGTTTGCTGGTTCAAAGGCCTAAAGGACCTTTTCAGGGAGAGCTGGTGAAGGAAGTGTGGGAGCCTTGTTCTGGCTGGGAGTGACATCACCTGGCTCCTGCATGTACCGCACACATTGCCAGGGAAGCCTCTCCTTCCTGCTGCCTTTATGCTCTTCAGGGGTCACTGAGCCTGCAGTTGTAGGAAATTAATCAGCTGTAGTACCTGTAAGGGCCTCAGGCTCCGAGATGGTCATTTCATTCTGGGGACCTCCCACATAGCTGTGAGTTTGGATGCAGGAGAAGCCACCTTCATGCACTCTGGCTGGATGTTCAGGTTTCTCTGCTGCAGAGAGCAAGACATTTTGTAGCACGAAGTTGGAAACTTTAGTACTTCCTTTCATCTGCTGTTTTGAGGTTTCCATTTGCAATGTCGGAGCATTGTTCTTGGTTTACAAAAGTGATGTCTAATCCAAATGCAGAAAGGAAGCAGTTTGTAGTGTAATGCCCAGTTGTCTTGGTTTCTTACCACATCTGAATTGTCCTAATTTTTCAATTTTAACTCTCAGATTACCTGTAAAGCACAAATGTTTGAATAACTGGTCAAAAGGAAATATAAATTATACACATTTACGGTCAGAAAGAGCGAGGTAAAATGTCCTCTTTTCCGCATTTCTCCTTCAAACTCCAATTCCCCGCTTCCCACAGAGTGTGCTGCCCTGTCCCTGTGTGCTGGATCCCCGTTCTGCCCCTCTGCCACCAGCTGTGCTCGGGTGTGGGTTACCAGGAGGAGATTCTCAAGGAGCTGGTTTAGGAGAGCTGATCAGCTGTGTGTTAAAGTATCGCCCAGCTCCCAGTGTGAGTCTGGAACTGTCTATCCTAAAGCAGGTGTGTCACTCTTTAAAGCTCAGGCCAGCAGGAACAAGCAGTGTGTTATTTTACAGTCCAAACGCGATGCCTGGAGAATAGCACTCTCCTGGATAACTCGGGTACCTCCGATCTGAAGCACTGCTGCCTTTCGACACGAATCATCACTGAGCATGTCTCGAGGGCACGCAGGTGGGTTTCTTACTGGTCTCTGAGGATTTTACCAGAAATACTCTCTTCCTGAAGCAGCACCTACAGGCACAATGTTAGCATGTCATGGAAATGACTTCACTGTGATACATTAAAGAATAATGTGCTGGAGTTATGTGCATGCAAGCTATTAATGCTTCCTCCCCTGCACACAGCAAGCTGTTTATCTTTCAAAAGCATGAAAATCCTTCATTTTACTTTCCAGAGATTTCCTTATGGAACAAACAGTATAAATAACACCTGCAGTATGAAGCTTTGGGGATAAAAAGAGATAATGTTTGTGCTTAATTTCTTCCCTCCTTCCCATCCATGTCATGTTCAACATTTGCATATGAAATTCATCTCCCACCCTTTCCCATGAGCCTTGTTAGTGTCCTGCTGTGCCCTCCCACACAAATTGGCCAAGATTAAAAGACCTTTAAATCTATCATTGAAAATATATTTTGGGAACAACATTTTAGACAGTATTTCTGTTTAAATGAGTTTCTTGTGATTCCCAAATGTTAAAAAAATACAAGATAGGGAAGCTAGGAGGAGGGCAGACCCTGAAGCTGCAAAAGCATGTCTTTTCCATGAGCACACTGCTAGAAATAGTATTCCCTGGACTGAGCTGGTGAACCTGAAGCTTTAAGGCATGATGTTTGTATTTATGTATGTATTATGTGTGTTTGCACTCAATCCCAAGGAGCAGAGCAGGCAGGGAATGAGTGCATTAGGACCACCATGCACTGTCTATCCACAGGAGTAAGGAGCAGCTGCTGCTGAGATAGCAGAACCCTTGCTCTCTGCCATGTCTGGAAGCTCCGCTAAGATTACCTGTGGCTCAGTATTCTCACAAGCAATTAAATGCAGGGCTTTGGGCTGACTGTCTTGCTGTTATTTGTAGTGAAGTTACACATAACAGTCCCAACTTAAACTGGGGACCATTTTTACTGAGCATAGTACGGATTTGTCAATGCGATGCTGTGTCTCAAAATAAAACTGGGAAGCAGCTCTACAGGTGGTTTTTATATTTGCCCCAAAAGCCACTGCCGAAAGCCACAAATAGTTCTTGTCTCATCCTTCTCAGCCAAATGATCTCCCACTAGAACAGGATGTATTTTGGGCGTATTTTAACGTTCTAGCACAGTTGCCAAAACCTGTGATTAGAACTCACATTTTTTGTAATTTGTGATTGCTGCAGTATTTGACATTTTTCTTCAAGTGTCAGTTCCTGTACTCAAGCAGCTGAATAAGGAGTCTCAACTTTCTTTAAAAACAAAAGTTGTAATCTCTTGTGGTTGCTTGAAAATGGGACTCATTTTTTCAGTTGCTTTTGAGGAGCAGAAAGTTTGTATTATTTCTTTTCATACTTAAATATTTTTAACATCTGTAACTACTAATCACTAAATTCATTATTCCTCAAATTTTTCAACTAATTCATGGCTGTGCGGTCATTTGCCATGGCCGCACTACTGAAAAAGAAAACCCCATAGGGAAAGCAAGCACATATTTTTGGCATAGCTCTTGGATGTGTCTCTATTAAAAGGTAGGACTGCCGAGGCACATTTAGTTTGCATCCCCATTGCAGTGAGACGTTTCTGATGGTCCATCACAACCACCATACCATCTGCTTTTTCCAGGCTATTTATTCCATCCTTGTCTAACCTCTTTCTGCTTTAAAAGCAAGCACTTCTCTCAAACCTGTTACCACTCACTGAATTATTTTTTCAGCGTCTTCTGGAAAAATTAATCCAGCCTCCATCTTGTCAGATATTCTCTTGCTGGAGCAGCTATGGCTTCTGAGGGAAGAAAATCTTACTAACATTTAGGGTTACAGCATAATGTGTACACACTGGAAGAGTGTTTCTTGCACTTTCATCAGTCGGTCATCAATTTGTACAGGCTGCTTAAGCTTTTTCCTAATTTTGAGTGTGTGAGTTATCATCACGCTCTACTTGGCAATATCTACAAGTGAAAATGAGGTTAATCATTAACTATATTCTTGAACCAGTACTTGAAGAATGAGGTGTTCTGCCTTTATCCTATCCTGTAGTATTTTATAATTGTGTTATTAGGAAAGATTTTAATTGTTTTCAGAAAGAGGCGTGGATTTCATAGCTGTAAAAACAGCCATCTTTTCAAACCTCATTGAGCCCTTGCCTACGGCGGCAATGGGTTCATTATGCAGCACCTTGTATCACTCTTACATTTCTGTCTTTTAAACATCCTCCTTGATCTGGTGTTTTAAGAAAGCCTATAAAAACAGAGGGCTTATCTGCACAGTCCTTTGTAGCCTGGTACCACAGCTTCCCTGAGATGTATCCTCGTTAATCAGGGCAGCGCTGATCTCCTCGTGCTGCCGCTCATTACTATTGTGGTTGGCAGTGCATTATCGTGAGCATTGCACAAGCAAGTGGAACACAGAGACCAGCCCCAGAACTTGGTAGTCGTCCTTCATATGGAAATGGCCTCGTTCCTTTAATCATTTAAATCGATCCTTTTAGAGTCTGCTGTCTCGTCTCCCCAAAAACTTTGTGTGTGTGTGGTACCAATGACAAGAAATGAACAAAATGTTTCTGCGGGAAAGTGCCCTGGGGATTTGCATAACAAAACTGCAGAACTGTGTGCCTACCCCATTTCTTCACCATTCTCAGAGGGTTTGAAAAGGATTTAGAGTCCTGTAACACTGATGTGCTACTACCAACCTCACTGTGAGAAATGTGCTTTTAGAGCTCTGTGGCACAGACACAGGAGGTTTTCATGGCACTGTCCCTTAGCGGCATTCTCTTCTCTTTTTTGGGTGATTAACTCATTTAAATGCGCAGAAAGTGCAAATAGTTTGAAGTTATGATTACTGGTTATATTTTACTTTGCTTTTAGTCAAAACTAATTCCGTCTGCTGTCATGCTTCCCTTCTGCCCCAAGATTTCTTGGGCTTCTCTGTGTCCTCCTAGACAAGTTTGTTTTCTACATTTTATAATTTCACCACATTTGTGTCCTACCCGTTTTCCAGATGGCTGTTAAATATATTAAAAGCTTTTATTCTAAGGCCAGTATAAAACCTTGTGACTGTCTTTAAACATACATAGTTTATGGCTTACTTCCACTGAATTTTTTTCTCTTCTGGACTAGAGTTGTGCATCTTGTTCATGCTGCCAGGGATTTCTGAGTGCATTTTATCCTGCTGACTTTGACTTATTAATACAAGGCCCTATAGTTTCTGGCACTCCTTCTCTTTCTACTTAATGTGGTAAAAGTGACTGGAAATGCTAAATTTGTTGCTCATATTTCAGTGAGGAAATAAGAGCAATAGACCCATGTGTGAGAACCTTCATTCCTGCAGCTGTCCA
This sequence comes from Origma solitaria, assembly GCA_013397895.1. NCBI lineage: Eukaryota > Metazoa > Chordata > Aves > Passeriformes > Acanthizidae > Origma > Origma solitaria. The sequence goes on along the minus strand of VZRL01007201.1, from coordinate 150,465 downwards.
TCCATTCTTGTTCCAAAGGAGCCTGGTTTCCCTCATGTTGCAGAGGTCTTGTAGGTAAATCGAGGCAGACGGGACACTGACGGAAGTGGCAAGAGGGATTTTATTATTTTTCCTTTTCTTATTATAGGCATTAAGAGTGTAGCAGTGATTGGTTCACAGCCATCCACCCCCTAGGGGGATTGGCTGAACCTTTACAGCACCCAGTACCGAAACAAAGATTAGAAAGAGCAAGAAGAATTCAGCTTATCTTTATTCCCCATGAGAAAGAAGAGAAAAACCTTAGAATAGTGCATCCACACCCTCACACCTGAGGAGACAGTGTATGATGTTTGGGAAGGGGCAGGAGGTTAGGTTGTCCCTCTCAGACTGCAGTGAAGATGCTGTTGGAAGCAGAGATCCTTCCCACTGTCCCCAGGCAGGGGCAGCACACCTGGATGGGCAGCAGGATGTGCTGGGCAGGCCTCAGGGAAGCTGTATGGCACTGTGGTGTCCCCACATCCAGCCCCAGCTGCTGCACTGGGGCTGTGGGCTCTGTGTCTCAGAGAAAAGCCCAGCACACCACAGCCCTGTGTTTGCTTCAGAAGTATCCCACACAGAAAGCACAACCTTGCCTCAATATGTGCATGCTCGCGCTCCCCCTCCTCCTGCTCTCTAATAGTTTTCCCTAAGATTCCTGAACAACAGAGCAGATGGAAACCTTATTTAAATTTAGAAACCGTGAATACCACATGCTGAGCTCAATGGAGCAATTTAAGTTGTTTTCCCTTAAATGATTTTTTTTAATGCTGGATTCAGTTAGAATTTTTCAAACAGCACAAACATGATATAAAGCGTTTGAAGGTACCTGTATTCCTTGCCGCATAATGCCTCACTTGGACACAAGTGTGAAAATGTGTCCTAAACAGACCAAACTTCACAGCTAGTCATCCTAAAAGACATTAACACTCCATTATTTATTACAGCCATTATAAAAGGAACTCCTGCACCGTCCCCAAAGAGAGAAAATCTGTCATGGTTCCCAGGAAAGAAGCAAGGATTATCCTTGAAAGCAGTCAAAGGGGAGAATAGTTTTTACCAACTTGTCAGAGGAGTTGCCATGGGCACCAGCCAGGAGCCGAGGTTTAAATGTCAGATTTCCCTTCCAGTACTGTTTTTTCCTTTCTTTTGCCTTATTTTTGCATTCATTCCATTATTCTCTCTCCTTTTTCCCCCCTTTTATAAGAATTCCTCTAACCATGTCCCTGTTTTCCCAACACCCAGTTTTGCTTCTTTTTATGCCTGTCCTTGGACATCATGCCAATCCCAGGTAAAAAAATGTGTGTGGGGTTTTTTTTCTTTTAAGTAAGAGAATATGTTCTTGGATGCTGGTTTGAAAGTCATTAGCATAGCAATATTTGTCCATCAAAAATTTAAAAAGCCAATAAGTTTGCATTAAGAGGCTGAGGCAGTTAAGGAAGAAAGTGCAGTGTAGAGCCGGGAGCAGCTCATTTCAGTGTTGTCATGCCTGCATGTCGGGAGACATGTGGTACATTTCATTATTTGCTAAAATATTACAAAGAGAGGGATGGGGGAAGGAAGAGAGCAGAAGGAAAAAGCTCACATCTGTGGTAATGTCTCTGCAGGGGGAAAAAAGGCAAATCCTACCATTTGTGGAAGGTATTCATGTGTTGCTGGCTGGTTAAACTGCACGTCAATTGAATTAATGTATCCGTTAAATCTAGATAAAAGCTCCGAAGCAGCAGTTTAGAAAACACTTTTTTCTTTTCTGTTCTTTTTTTTTCCCCTTTTCCTTAATTCCTCTAAGCTGGCACAGGACATCTGGGTTGGTTTTGTTTTCTGTGCTGGGTTTTGTTTTGCCTTGTGTGTCTTCACTGTCAAAATCCCCAAACAAGCGCAGCTGCCTTAAAAAACCCCAGTCCATTTGTGTTTTGCTCCCTCGCTAATAGCGTTAGCATGTAAATGAACACATCCCGGCTCCGAAGTGAGCGGCTCGGCAGCTCACACCTCCTTGGGAGCCATTGTTTCAGCCTGTCTGCCTGCGGGCTCGGCAGGGCCAGAGTGCAAGGACGGCCTTGGGCAGAAAGGAAGGCAAGAGGTGCAAGAAGAAAACTGAATTTCTGTGAGAACCGACTGATGCTGTCCTGAGCTGGGTGCCTGTAAGCTCCGTTTGGTCACTGAGTTTGTTCTGGAGAGCAAAGATTAAATTGAAGCACTAGCTAATGTTCAGATTTGGATCCTGGTTTTGGCCTGAGAGTTTTTCTCCCTCTGGCTGTGGAAATACAGTAAATTAATGTTTGTGGTTTTGAAACCCATTTCTGATCTCCCTTCCATTGATCTCCCCTTGCATTTAAGGAGCTGGGCATGTTTCCATGTGATTTATTGACACATTATTAATAGGTCAATACTGATTTAAACACTGGGTTATTAATAGAACTAGCAGGATGCAGATTTTCAGGATGCCTGTTCTTAGTGCAAACTGAAGTTCCCCCGGTGGTTTTGGATTATGTGATTTCTTAGTCACTCTTGTGAATCATTTCTGTGTTCTTGGTGCAGGTAGCAATGCTGCTGGGTGGTAGAGAGGTGCACCGTCAAGGGGTTTGAATGATTGTGGTACGAAAACAAATCATTGTTCAGAGGTTGGGACAGCATTGAGTTCTCTGTGTACAGCCTGTGATACTTGATTTGTGATCCATATCACATCTAATTCCAAGGTCTGCTACCTCCAGACCATCCAGCCCTTGAAACAAATGCTTCAGGAAGCTTCCTGAAGGAGGAAGGTGTGGAAGTTCAGTGTCTACAACAAATCATCAGGAGGATCAAGAGGTGGTATCAGTGATGTTTATCAAAGAGCATGAAAATTCTCGTTTGCTGAAGTCTATGAGGTGGGAGCACTGATGTAACCAGGTACTTGATTTGGGACGGGAATGGCTTGGGTGTAATTGGCTGAAGAAACGTGCTGAATATAGGCTTTCTGTTGTGGCACAGTGGGAAGGGCTGGGCCCTTGCAGCCTGAGCTTCCATGGAGATTCAGCGTTCCAAACAGCTGATATGAAGTCTGGCTCAATGACGGCAGTAGCCTGTCTACCTTTATTTACAATCAGAAATTATTCATGACCCTGATTCATGAAACCTCCACTCTTAAACAAACCTAGGAGTCATGTTAAGAATAACCCAGAAAACTCCACTAATTTGTTGGGAAAAGTAGATTTTAAGATTTTATGCAAGCGTGTATCCACCATAGTAATATATTTAATATTATAGCAACCCTTTCCTTGACAACTCTGAAGCATCTCACAGAATAGATATTCTGGGTATGCCATGGTTTAGGACTAGGTGTTTACCTATTTACTAATACTTTCTTTCTGAAAAAAAGGAATTAATTCATCCTGCTTAGTAGGATAACTGAATGATTGATTCTGGTATTTTATTTGCCATGTAAATCTAAAGTAATCATCATCCCCCTGTGCAATACAAATAGTCTTGCCTTTTAATCTCTATCCATTTCGAAAAATCTGTTTTCATGACTTAATGAATAACATCTTAATTGCATTTTCATTCAAGTATAATCTTAGTCTGAAATAAAATACATCAAAATATAAACCCAAAGAAAATACAAAGAGATTTTTTGCCCGAGCTTTCCTGTGTCTTTACACATAAATTAAAATCAAACTCTGTATGTCACTCACACGCACTGTGCTAGTGAAATCCATGTGAAGTGCATTCTGCTGGGGCATCAGCCTTGTCAGGGAGAGATTCCAGCCCTTCCAAGGGACATACACAAAGCAGGAGAAGAGTGATTGTGACCATGACTTCTAAGATTTTGAAGTCAGAAACCTCCTTTTTCCTTGCCAGTAAATGAAGGTCTATTTCTTAGACTCTGCATATATGATAAATAGTGCTCGTGATTATATAAATACAGGTATGCAATTCTTATTTTCAGTGAGAAAGTGTTGTTTTTCTCTTTGTCTTCCTGCCCTGCCGCTGTGATCTTGGAAAGGCTTTGCTGTGGAGCAGATGGCAATGCAGGTGTAGCCATACGTTAGTTTTGCAACCTTGGCCTTCAGCCATGGGGGAGTGTGGAGCAGGGATCAGATTATCAGATGGAAACCTAAAGTTGACATATGAACACAGATTAATATCTCCGAAATGAGGCTTTTCACCCTGTTGTTAACACCAGACAAAACCAGGAATTAATGTCCTCATCCAACACTTGAACAACTTCTTTTGTTGGGACTTTTCCTGAAACCTCAGTGAAGGAGGATGTCTGGTGCATAGGATTCATCTTAAACCTTCAGTGTTTCCATTAGAGAACTTGTGGAAAACAACGACTAAAATTGGCTTAAAACCACAAGTAGCACCAACAAGTCACCTTTTCAGGGGTTTTGGAAAGCCACGGATTCCAGTGATTGCCATTCACACTGTACTGGTACTGGAAGCCCCACTTCATATTGAGGCTCTGCACAGTGTGATTTCTGAAGGGATAGGAAGCACAGGAGTTAATTATTCATGAAATTTTTTTCACCCGAGGTGCCCTTCCAGGGCAATCTCCAACTCAGCTGGGTCTCAGGACTGGTGCTTAATGTCGAGAGCGTGAACTTCCCGGTGTTCTTGTACTGTTGTGTGTTGGGCAGTGCACTACTAACTCCTTGTTCGTGACTGAAGAGAAGTTTCTAGAAAGCCAGGTTCCAGGAAAAAACGAGCAGGCAAATCCATACCAACATGCTGATCAGAAGAAATAGGAATTGACCTGCTACAGGGCTCCATACATCTTGGCATTCCCTTTCTACCAGTGGTTATAGGGCAGATGCTTGGGAAGAATAAAACCAGGATAATTTCTTAAAATTGTTTAGCCCTCACCTAATGGCTGCCTCCACAACTTGCTAGAATTATATGGTTTCTTTCTGGTTAGTAACATTTCAGGGTTTCCATGAACTTCTCAGGTTTCCCCTGAAGTCCCATTCAAACTTTAACTTTCACAGTGTCCTTACTACACATTAAAAAAAAAAATTCTGTTTAGATGCAGGGCTCTTCCTGCAAAATGAAGCCATTAACTAACTGTGAAAATACAAAGCAAAATACCGGTCTCTGTATGAGAAAGAGAAGCCACCTGAAAATGTAGTCCCAAACTCTCAGATAGGGTGTGTATGTTAATATGTAGCGTTTTAGGATCCTTGCTATTTTGAATGTGCTTCATCACAGTGGACTCACAATTTGCCCATCAGAGAATGGTGTCATCATACTCCAGTTAAAACCTTTGTGCATATGCTAGAAAAATTGCCAGAAAATCTAATAGACTTCATTTGGCAACAGCTGCCCTTTGTTATGATGCCAGTGTTAGTGATATGAAAAGTACAGAAATGAGAGTGAAGAAAAAAATCTAAACTAATGGGGGTAGGGGAGCAAGTAGAACCACTGCAAGATTTGTCTTTCTGAAAACTGCCTGATTGCTTTTCAGACCTATCCATTTTTTCCCTGTTGACAAGCAAAGCTTGGGAATAATAAGTGCTGCATGAATTAAATGCATCACACTTGACTGACTGGATACCATGTACTGGCTCTTCCAACCAGTTTGGGTTCTATCACTGTGCCACTATCGATTTTGGTGCTTTGACAGAAAATAGCAGAGAGACAAATGAAGGGGAGGCAGGAATCCTACAGACATTTTTTGTGATACTGGAGCTATAGGGGGTAGCTAAGGTAACCACAGATTTCCTCCTCCTGAGGTAGCACTGAGTACAGCTTTGTACAGCTCAGTCAATAAATGTTAAATATGGCTCTGTTGGTGCTGCACGCTGTTCTTTTGTGGCTCTTTGGGAAAGGCTTATTGACAGCAGAGCAGGAGGGTGGTTATTCTTGTCCACCTACACCGTGTCTGTTCCAAAGCAGCACCAGCTTTCCCTCGGCTGTACAGCCTTGCTCTGTCAGAGGTACCAGGGATGAGAATGTCAATCTGGCCCATTGAAATGGAAATAGGCAGAGATGTTGCACAGGTCTTTCACCAAGCACGCTTTTTTTCACTCTTTCTATTGTTCAGACAAGGACTAGCTTTGAAAAGTTCTGAAAAACATTTCATTTTCTTTCCCTCTTCTCTGTTTCCTGGTTTTGTCTGTTCTGCTTTACTTTGTTTAAGAAAGATCCTGTCTTTGGCTGGGCCTAGGAGGGGAACTGGGACCAGAATTTCCCAAGGGCTGGCTTGTACAAGGAGTAGCAGGACTCCTGATGGAGCACTGGGGGGCTACTTGGTTTTTTTCTGCTGAAATGTAGGATAGAGTAGTGAATGTCGAATATTCCATGGAGTGCACTCCGGATTGCTCCTGGGCATGGTAAGGTCGGTAAGGGAATGGGAGGTTTCAGACAGGTACAGGAATGGAGTTCAGCACCTTCTGCATGCAGCACCTTCTGCCCTCTCCTCTCTGGTTTTTGGTCTGGCTTTTGATTTTTTCCTTTTGATAATTTCATTTTGATTATGATCAAGGCATAATGTAGAGTTAAAGGACATCTCTGTGAGTAAGTGAAATCCAGTGTTCATCCCTCTTAACATCTGTAGCATATTTCACCTGAGCAGTTATGGTTATTTTGGTTAAACTGGGTTTTTCAAGGGTTGCTGAAGGGAATGGATGCAGCAGTCACTGTGCCCCAAAACATGTGACATTTTCTACAGATGGCCTCCTTAGGAAGAAATGTTAAACATTAAGATTTCATCTCTCCTAAGGGAAGGAGAAGGCTTTGTGTATCTTCTTTCTACTGTCCAAAGCACTACAAAGTCTAGAAAACAGACAACAGTAACGAATGGTTACATTTAATAATATACTGTAATGATCAAGTACAGATCTGATTACTAAAGCTTTCATTATCTGGGGCAGAAGTTCTTATTAACATAGGAGTCTTCTCTGAAGCCTCGTTTCTGTAGTATCAATTTACAGGAATACCTCACAATTCCCCAGCGATATATTTTAGGAGAAGAACGTCACGGAGCTCCCCAGCAGGTGCAGCGCTATTTAACTGCGGTGGCTGTTCAGGAATGCACAGTGCTAATGGAGGAGTTAAAGTCCCTGCCTTTTCTATGATACTGAAAATGTGCCATTGCCACATAAAAGGCTATTGCAGGGCTGTTGTTGCAGCTCCTTTACAACATGCCTGTGGCACAACACCTTGGAGACAGTTTCCCTCTTAATAGCTGCTGACACCACAAGGCAGAAGTGGCACTGCCAAGTACTCTTAAGGAACAGCCTGAATTCCCAAATCCCTTCTAGGGCAGCAGCAGCAGCAGCATTCTTTGTGCTTCAGTACTGTGTGGTGGCTGCTGGAGGTGGTGAGCTAAGGAAACCCTGTCTGACAGGAGTTCTTCCCCCTCTACAAGACCCATCCCATACAGTCTGCTCCAGAATCAGATTCCCAGTCTGTCTAGAAGACTTTCAGAAAGCTGGGATCTCTTTTTCAGCCCAGGACTGCAAGACAGCTTAGACAGCTTGGATGAAAAGGTTAAGAATTTAAAAAGGCAAAAAAAGCTGTGTTAAAATATGGAAAAGTTTAAAAATGTTTTTCCAAGTGGTTTCTACTTTAAAGTTGTCTATATATTTACTTTTAGAATTTTGGGTTGTGCTTCACTGAAGAAATAGACTTTTAAAAATTTTACACATTCTCAGAATTGAGAGAAGTTAATTATTTCAGCGTACGTATGAGTTGCCATTTGTTTGAACAGTTCTGGACCCCTGTGTCACCTTAGAAAACTTGATGCACACTAACTAGACATTTTCAATTTGAGTTCCCTTTTAATATTGTCCTTAAAAAGGGGGATTTCTTCAGCTCTCTTAGGTTGGAGGTGTTTACTTTCACGGAATTAAGAAAATGCCTCCATCTTCAAGAGCAAAGGGACAAAAAGAAGCTCTCAGCATCTTTGGTTCCAGTAAAGAAAACATGCAAATAAAAACAAAGACATTTCCATTTACACAGCAACTGTTCCTGAGACATGATTAAAGCTGTTCAGATTTCCCGTAATGTATATATAATATATTCCTGTATCTGCAGCAGATTGGTAGGAAACCTTAAACAGCAGATGCTCCGTGGGACTCTTAAAGTGAAGTCCAATGTATATAGAAGACAGAACTTATAATGAGACATAATGTAGCTGTGAGACAAGACTCACAGGCAATTTCCTGCAAGAAAGAGTGAGATTTAATCACTTTGGGCTACTTCTGCAGCTACTGCTAAGGCACGTTAGTTACTCTGTCAGAGGGGGAGATGCTTGTCAAGATTGTAAGCAAACAGAATTGCTGCCAGCCATTTACTCACAGACAACAGATGATTCTCATAGACCATTTGTTTTATTTCTGTGCATTTGTCTTGTGCTTTGCTGTCTCTGTAAAATCCATGGCCTTTTATGTTAGGACAACAGGACATTAGCAATTATGGCTGTTACAGTGCTCCACACATAAGCAAAGCCCCCTCTCTGCCACATTAGTCATCAGTTCAGTTATTATCTCTATCACTTCTAAAAGTTCTCATTCTAGTGGCTTTATTTACCTCAAGGAAATAACTTTAGAATTTTTGATTGATGGAAGTAATTGCTCAGGTACTTGGAGAAGCCAGTCTCGTGTTACATTTAATGGCCTACAGGTGAATGCCTGCTGCTTCCTAACTGCCAGGCACATAGAGAGCAGGGGATGAAATCCAGGTTATCTCAAAGCTTGTATTTTCTGTGGCTCACATAAAATATTAGCCCCCATTAGCATTCTTGTTGCCAGCCTCAGCTGACACTCAGTGCAGCAGCGTGAAGGCAAAGCCATACCTGGCAGATAATGAGCCAGGTAATTACTCAGGGACTTCTGGGCACTCATTCGCAGCCCAAAGGCAGGGCTGTCTAACCAGGACTGTCTACCCAGCAGCTCCTGGACCATCCTGCCAAGCTCCATGCTGTGTGGTGCCTGCCACTCCTCAACAACATTTATCCAGTCTTCCTCATCCTGTTGGGATTATTTGCAGCCAGCAGTCCCATCTTGATTTCCAGGTTGATTGCACAGATTGTAACCCAAGGCAAATTTGGCAGAGGGACTGCAGGAGGTAAGGCAAGGAGAGACAGATGGGGGAAAATGTCATTGACCCAATTGCCTTGTGTGAACTAGATGGAAAATTATATCCTTGTCCCATCACTCCACACATATCAAACAAATTCAGTGTTCCTAGGTGGGTTCTGTGGCATCACTTCCACAGCCCAGGGATGAGTGTTCCTGAGGTGAATGCTGCCCTGTACAGTCATTTGAAGCCAGCCTCGCTGTCACCAGCTTTTCTTTTCCCTCTGAGTACCTCCAGCCAAGCATCTTGCCCAGCTCAGACCCTTGCCGTGGGCCAGTTGCACTATCAAAGGCCCAGCAATGGATTCCAGGCTCTGCCAGCATCATCTGATGTTGATGTACCTCTTTCTTGTAGGGCATGATTCAGGACAGTGACCTAATCGGAGTCTTTGTCCAGGATAAACACACATACCAGTATACTCCTGAAAGTGGGTAACGAATCTAAAAAAATTTTTAAAGCCTCAGTTATTGTCAATAGCAAGACCACATTCCAAGTGATCGGCATCCTGCAGACCGCTTAGTCTTAGCTAAGGACCATGGCAGGAGACTGAAAAAGCAAAAGATTTTAGGTTTCCATGGCAGTGAATTGGGAACAGTGTCACCAGTTTCAGTGCAGAACATGTGGGAAGAGAAAAATATGGTCCAAAGGATTATGGCTGGAGAAAGGAGCGAGGGTGGGCGGGCTGGAGACCCTATTTGCCAGAAAATATAGATAGCACATTTTCCTTTTAAAGCAATAATCTTCATGAGAAACTCACTTCAGCACTCAGAGATTTGTTCTCAGAAATGTAAATGTACATTAGGAGTGTGGGGGCAGCATTCAAATGCAGAAAGCAAAGTTCTCCAAAGCAGAGGGAAATCAGTGGTGCCTTCTTGGCCAAGACACCCCTTTGGATTTCCAAGAGATTTCATCAGGCTACTGGATTGTCAGGGAATCCATAAATCAGGGTAGTGTTTTGTGATTGATTCTTTCTTTCATTTTGAGCAAATAAAAGCAAATAACGTTACAATAATTCACACTCAGAAGAGCATTTTCCCCATTGCATCTAATACAATTTCATTAAGTTAGCACAGTCCAAATTAAAATATGAACAAGATCCATGTTTAATATATCAAAAGCAAATTAAGTCTGGATTTGAAAAGGTGTTAGAGCTTTTTCTTTCATAAAATAAAATTAGTTCTAATTTGAAGTTTAAACTGAAATGAATTTATTGTTGAAATACAAACCTATAGCTTAATCCAAGCTTAATACATTTAACAGTGAGGAACCTTCTTAAGGAATACTGTTATTATCCTTACAAGCCGAGGCACAAATCAGCAGCACTACTGAAATTACTAGAGCTATGATGTGTAACCCCTTTGAAGTTTATGCCCATGGAAGAGACCAGGAACAGGGAAATAAATGCACAAATACACAGTTCCATTTTTAGTAAACTTACACAAATAAATTTTTACGGGTGGTTAAGGTGGGACGTTAGTATTTTGAAGGCATTATGTGAGATCCGGTGTTGGGTATAAATAGACACTAGCACTGAAGGGATGTTTTACTTGAGGGCTACAAATTCTGTCTTTCTGTGTTTGCATCCTTTGGCTTCTGTTCTTCCTGCTGTGTAATGAATGAGTTTACTAAGCCTAAATGTGCACACAATTGGCAAACACGATATATAAGCATTTGTCTAAATGGCTGAAAACCAATTTTGAGTTTGGAAATGTGACTGTTTGTTCAAGGAGGTAATTCAGTTTTAATGGAAAACCACCTTACAGGCCGTCAAACTAAATGACAAAATCCAAACGGAAACTATCAGACACCTAAACAAGCAGCCTGGTTTAGAAAGTGCTGAAATGTGATCATCAGGTGACTCTGTTGGGCACCTAATTCTGAATTTCATCCTGAATTTTAGGCATCTGATTTTTTGAAAGGTTTGCTCTCTCAGCCTCAGGTTTTCTCTCAGTAAAGTTGGAGTTGTGATACTTCCTCTGCTGACAGAGATGGTAACAGGATTACTTTTCACACTGCTTTGCCTAGGAAAGTACTGTTAAAGTGTTACCTGAACATTTCAGAGAGCTCTGGTGTTATCCTATTACCCACTCACAGAGGCAAGTAGTGGATAATTGGGTTCCTGCTTACCTTCATGGAATAAGAGATTCCTCATTTAAGTCTACCAATAGAAAGATTAAGAGTCCTTGTTATTTCAGGAGAATAAAGTTGCACAGGACAGGAGAAGTGAATAATAGTGAGTATAAAACCATGGTTGTAAACCGGTAGATCTGTTGCAATAAAGAAGTTTCAGACAATGAAATATCCTCTCTAACTTTTATGGTCTTACTTGTAATTCAGTACATGGAGACACATTACTCTGGATCACGTGAAGCAGAATAAAACAGCCCATTAATTTCATCAGAAGTTTGCAAGCTGACTTCATATATTCACACCTGTCATGGGAAGACAGATGGTGAGACTGTCCTGTGAGGGCAGAGCCAGTGGAAAGGCACTTGGAGCTCATCTGCACTTCCCTGACCTCTATGGGCTGATAAACATTGCTTATTGTACCTGTGCAGGATTTGCCTTGCTTGGTTTCCTTGGCTTTGTGTAGCGCTGCTGTGTTTGCTGGGAACACAAGGCTTCTGCTTCTCTAAATTTCTGTTGCAGCACAACCTGCTTTCGCTTTACAACTGACAAAGCCTGGTGAAAAAATGTGGCCAAAGAGGAAGGATAAAAATTAAGTTTTGTTCTGAGGATGTGCCAAGTTCACAGTCATGGCCAGGGAGGTGAGGTGCCCTTAACTCTTTTGGTTGTCATGGCCTGTGACACAACTGAAGGGATTTTCCCACTGGGAACTTTGTGATGTTACTGCCAGCAGGTCCTACACCTAACTAGTAATGTTTACTGAAGATCCAGAGATGGTTTGTTCTTTCTCTCCATCAGGCAGAATTTCATTACAGGAGATCAGTTAGTTGTGAAATCTCACTGCTTTTTTTGTCATCTTTTATCCAGGAAGCACACGGAAAAACACTTAGCCATCTTCCACACAAGGTTGGTGCTTTTCAACTGTGCCATGTCTGTAGAAAACTACAGCTGACAGAGTGTAGGAATGTTTTTTCACAGCTGCACAACATTTCTAAGCTATTCTGTGTCTTTATCGGCAGTGACCTTACAAAAATAACACCCCCACCCCACCCCCCCTTATGGCTACAAAGCTTAATTACTGTAATTCTGATTTAGTTGTGCTTCCACAGGGGTCTCTGCGCTCTAGAGCAGCATTTATCAGCACATTTATTCCTTGGAATAAACCGATGTTTACAGGATACCGTAGGGTGTTGTCTACCTACAGAGTGTCTGGTAGGCTGTAACTTGCCCTGTTAATTTTTAAAACCTGTAACAGAGAGGCAATATTACATTGCAAGGCCACCTTTCTGCAGCACCTCGCTAAAAGCTCCTTTTGTTTTGATACTTTCCACATTGCTCAGGTTTCTGCTGTCCTTTCTGTAGCAACCAGCTCCCTGGTGCTGCAGGGATACTGAATAAGTGATTTTCTTCTGGATATTCCTGTCTGTTTTGAAATCACTGGAGGGAAGCATTTCAGGGCATCTCCCCACAGCCCCAACTGGACCTCTCTAAAGACATGACTTTTCTCTTAGTCCTTTCTTTACTTTGCAGCCACTCCACTGAATTGTTTACCAATTTAAAAATAATCTTTGTCAGTCTCTGAAGTGCAACCAAAATATGCCTTTTTCATGGCAGAGTAGCAAACCCTTAAATAACTGTGACATTGTATTGGTGATGAGAAAAGAAGGCATTTACATGAAGCAGCTTGCCAAATCTTAGCAATTTCTTCTACAATCAAGAGAAAAATAAACCTCTCAATTCTCCTAGCACAGATTTTAATGATTATTCTGTACTGTTTTTCAATATGAACATTTTCAGGAGGATTGTAGGAAAAACATGGCTTGTAATCATTTCATAATTGGAAAACATAGATATGGGTCAGGCACTGTCAAGAGTAGGAATATATCTTTGGCTGCAAAGGTCATCTGGGTAGAAAATGCAAAGTTATGATGTGACCTGTTTAATATCCATGGTTAGGGAAAATTAGTCAAATTTAGGCTTTACATTGCCATTGACGTGGGTGTCTGAGCCTTGCTAGGGACAAATGAGCATATTTTATCCACCCAAGTACAAGTGTGGACCAGTTCCTGTTTGCCAGGCTTCACAATATTGAATTATAGTGCTATTTTTCAGTTGTAAACTTTTCAAATTTATGAACCAGGCAAGCTTAAATGACTCTGTAAAGGAAATAAATGAGATATTTTTCCAATTAAACAAAATTACTTCTTTAAGTCATTGTTTTAAGAGATCTTGTTATTCTGTGGGCAAGGATGGGTAGGGTAAGATGCTTCATCATAAATACTGAAAAAGCTGCATTTTGGAGGAGAAAAAGAACACTAGTAAAATTTGTAGGTGGTACTGAGGTGACAGGTTCTATAAACACTACAGGAATAGATACATAAAAGAACAAAATAGTGCCTAGTGCGAAAAGTATATGCGCTGGAAATGTGAAATGAGAATCAACCTGAAAAAAAAAATGCAGAGAGATCTCCCCTGGGGAAATTATTCCTGAGCGCACAGGCTCAATGAGCAAGAGAAAATTGGAAATGGTAGTGATTAAAGAGACCCTGAGGTGAGGCTAGTCAAAGAATTAGACAGCAGCAACAGTATGATATGGATACAGAAAGAGGGAATTTTAGGGTACATTGTGTTCCAAGTGCAGTCATTCCCTGGCCAGAGAACTGGTGCAGGTTTGGGTGTTGCAGCTGACTGATGGCAGCAGTGAGTTGATGTTGGCTTATCGTGGTGCCTGGAAATCCTTACTGGGGCTTTTGCAGCCCTGAGTTTCACTCCTGCTGGGTGATGAAAATAGACATTAATTTCTCATGATGTGAAACACAACAGCACCTTTCCTAATTATTATTTTCAATCAAATCATTCTGATTTTCCTGCGAGAAGGGGAATAATTAAGAAAAGTAGAGGCCTGAACTACACTGCTTTTAAATGTATCCAATTAGTACTTCAGTCTGGGAGGAGAGCAATCATTTCTCTTTGTCTTCTGATGGAAAACTTCCTCCTTCCTCCCCACTTCACATTTTGTAGTAAAAAACTTCTCCTGTTATAAACTAGAAATCATCTCAATAGTGAAGAATTGCAATCACCAGTATTCTCCTGTAGGACTGAGGCAGGCATGCACTGAGTCAGTAGAAAGGGCTGAATATGCAAATGCCAGATCCATCCTTATACATCAATAAACTCCCTGCTCCCCGGTGGGAAAAAAATCCAGTCACAAATTGAGTTACAGAACCACTCAAATGTCATCCCAGCTCTTTATTTGCAGCCCCTCTGGTAACTGGGACATGTGTCCTGAGCCAAAGGCTGTTCAGAGGCATCACTTCAGAGGGCACTTGGGCACGTGCTTGATGTTGGACTCTGGGGTGGTGCACCGAGGGCTCATTTGTGCAGTGCTCGCCTGTGGCTGCAGTGGGAGGCACCTTCACATCCAGGTAAAAGCAGACATCAGCAGCCTGCCCAGTCAAAATCTGCTGCCCCCAAACACCCAAAATGTCATTCTTTTCCTCAAGAAAAGCCTTCCTTAGACATCAGCAGTCTCTTTCAGATGAAGTAAAAAGCGATTTAAATTTCATCCATGACTTGTGGTTTCTTAGGTTTACAAACCGCAGAATAAATGAATATGTAAACATTTAAATTTTTTTTGCTTCTTTACCTGGGGCTGCCACAGTCCAGATTATTCCAGGAAGCCTGTTGTGCAAAGCTTGGCAGAGATGTTCATCCTCAGGAAGTTCAAGGTCAGACTTTGGAGAGCTGTGTGTCCTTATCTCTAACTTGTGCCCGGTTCTTATCCTGCAGTGAAAAAAGACCTGTTTGCATCCCCAGTTTATGCTTTTTTTGTTTGTTTCACACCGGGGGAAAAAAATGACACCAAACCAAATTTTGGTCCCAAGAACTTGGATCTAAATCTCTGCCAAAATAAATGAAAATCACAGTGCAAGAATATTTTTCCATTGCATTGTGCTGTTATGAATTTATGCTTCCCCACTTGTGTCACTTAGCCCACCACATTTCTTGCGATGCCTGTCACTCACAGAAGAGAACAGCATCTCCCTGTATATCCTGACTGAGCAACATGGCATTCAGTGGATTTTTAATGAGATAATACAGTTCATGGAAGAGCTGTGAGCCGCAGCTGATAAGTGAATGTAAAATAAAGCCCTTGGTCTTTTAATCCCTCCTGCTTACTTTACATGAGAACAGAGTCTTTGTAAGTGCCATACTGGAAGCTCATTATACAAGAGGAATAAATTTCAGCTCCTTGTTTTTATGTTACTTTTGTTGGAGACATATCCCATATAGGGATCTCAACTATAAAGAAACCTTAATGTAAAAGAAAGAAACAACGGGATCAGTGACAAGCCTAATTGGCTTTTTCAGATGTTTAAAACATGAGGCCAGCACATTCATATATGTGATGTACATGAGATGAGTTTCTGGTAAAGAATTAAGTGAAGGATCTTATAATGGCATACTGAGTATGTGTGGATTTCCAGGGTTTGGTTTGGGCTAAGAGACTAAGAGAGGGTAAATAGTCCCCAGTAGTTATTAATTCCAGTAGAACAAGGAGTGTGATGCATCTGCAGCAGCAGAAGTCTGGCAAAAGTCTCCTTAGGTAAAGAGGAAAAACCATTTGTTACGTGGGATTCTGGGAGACCTTCCGAAAAACTGACCCTTGTTCTGCAGAGCACAGGACATGCATTTGTTCCTGTGGGATGCAGAAGGTGAAGAGCCCTGTCCTGATCCCCTCAAGGGCAGCAACACACGGTCAGACCCTGCTCTCGTGGTGGTGCCAGTGAGCAGGGATGGTTCTGAGCCCCACATGTGTCACATGTCCTGCAGGGTGATCATAGCACCCTCAGAGTCTCTACAGACACAGGAGAGGTGGCTGACAGTGCAGTGCTGTCCCTAACAAAATGATTCATCTGGTACCTGCTTGGTCTCCCAGGCTCCCACTGTATCACCGAAGAATCATACTCGCACCACAACATTTCTCTTTTCTTGCTGTTTTTTGTCTCCTGAGCACATTTGTGGAGCTTTGTTGTACCCTGATGGCTTTGTGTGTGCAGCTTACCTTGAGGAAGGTTTGTTTACAGTTGCAGAGTAGCCTCTGAATTTAAGCCACCACAGCCCTGACAAACATTAATTTTACTTTTCACTGTTTACTTTTAATTTTTCTTGCTTTTCTGTATTGGGTTCCCTTAGTGTAACAGTACCTGAGCAGTGGGGAGTTTGACATTTGCTCACTGACATGCAAAAACTGTAATGAGCTTGGGTGGATGTTAGGTTACAGCTTCCAGAGGGAAAAATCAGAGATTCAGCAAAGGTGGTTCAAACTGTAGGAAAAATCAATTATTCAAAAATAATCCCATTATTTATTCTCAAATGCAGTTACTCTCACTGCAACTTGGGTGCAGGAGCATAACATTTGTGAAAATACAGCCATGTGCTATTTGAAAACAATTGTTTTGAAGAAAACACATCTCTTCATTCTTTTATTCATCAGGATAGTTTAATTAGATTCAGGTGTACGTTTTAGTAAGGTTACTTGCTACATAATTGGTTAACTCACCACATTTGTGAGTTTGTTTGATTAATGGGGAAAAAACCTCCCTACTTAATGGAAGCTGTGTCCTGAGCAGTGCCCCAAGAGCTGAGTTGAAGGCAGCAATACTGGGAAAGGTCAAAAACGCATTTCTAGAGCCCTGCTCCTGACAACTGCTAGAAATTCTGCTGCGATCTGCTTTTATTGCACATTAGTTTTAATAGGATATTATTGGTTTGTGAATACCCTTTTCCCAGATGCTGCTACAATGTAGTTTTTATTGCATAGCAGTTTTAATGTGATTTTACTGCTTTATAAATACACTTTTCACCATTCTTGCCTTGCTACCATGGCTGTACCAATATGTTTGCACATTACTGTTACTGCTGTCTTAAAATCAAGGTTAAAGCAATCACAGTAGGGCTGTGCAGAATGAATGATAATTGAAAATGCACCTAGCAGGATGCTCTTGATATTCTATAAACAAACAAAGCAGAATCTTTATTCATTATTTATCACTTGTTCTTTGTGACATTTCTTTGCAGGATGTATCTTTTTCCTTTCACAGAGCAGAGCCAAAACATATGTCAGGCCAGATGCATACATTTGCCTCTCTCCTTTTCTCCCACATTGAATCACAATCACTTTGATTTTCCCCAAACTGTGCTTGCCTTATGAATTCACTCTATTTGCAGAGGGTACCATACAGAAGGTACCTTCTAGGTTTGAAAGACCCTTGCTGAAGTCAGTGGTAAAATGCCTGCTTTCTTGAATGATGTCTGTATTGAAAATTATTTTTTGAAACACCAAACTGTTTTATTTCTACCTTCCTTAAAAAAAGATCCTTCAGAACAGAATTGTTTTAATATTCTTTTTTCTTTTGCTTTGATTGGGGTATAGCTTTGCAATTCTGTGAGGAGTGATGTCTCACTGTCCTTTGCTCTTTCTTACACGCTGGTATAAATCAATGAGATTCTGTTATGTACATATCTTGTGATCTGTGAAGAAACTAATTTAATTCCAAATTAACTGCTCTCAAAAGTGCTTCTTTTTCTTTCTTCATTTCAACACATTGCAAAGCTACACGTAACTGTAGACCAGTTTTAATGAGAACAGTGGAAGGAGATAAATGTCAGTATATGTCAGAGCATCTTAATTTCTGGCTGGTTTAGTGAGCAAGGAGGGTGTTACTGAGATCCCTTCCATATTCATAAATTCTGTCCAGCTTCTCACTGCTCTTCAGAATCCCACTGATCTTCACCTTAACTTCCTTAACCCAGGCTCCTCCAGCTTCTCTGATCCTCCTATTTCATCCCCTTCAGCTGTTTTTTCCTTAGTTTTCCTTGCACTGCTTGGAAGCATTAGAATGACTTCAGACAGGTTTCTCTGCCTGCCCTTGGTGTGTCTGCATTTATCTCTTCCCTGATATTTGCATTCTTCAGTAGACGCAGTCGGTTTTGTTCTGTGTTTGTCAAGCAGTTAACAGAGTGAAGAGGTTCAATGTCAAGGGCTTACAGGCAATAATTTTGGCAATAAATATTAGGATAAAATGTTCAGACATTTCTACACCAAGATGTTTTGTTAACTCCAACCTTGTTATGAGTTCAAACACAAGCATCTCATCAACTTGTTACTTATAGAAGGTTTGCTGTCATATTCAGTAGGGGTAAGACAAAACAATTAAGGCCTCCACACCCAACTTCATTTCAATGATCACATGTTCTGTTCTGTTTCCTGCTCAGTGCCTCTGCCTTGTTCTTGCAGCCTGTAGGAGGTGCTTGCTAGCTTGGAGTAAAAACCCACAGCCCTAACTATTTGCATAAATCACCTTCCACAGTTGTTATCTTAATGAAGTTTGCAGGTGCTGTTCCTCTCTCTTTTCCCCTCTCTAAACATTCAGAGCAATTCAGACACCATCTCCACTTGTTCTTAGAGGAACCCACCCCAACATTCTCTCAAGCTGGAAAGGCAGAATTTTGTGCAATAAAGGAAATACCACCATGCACATATTTACCATATGAATATACTTTTTTTTTTCAATTCTATGCATGGCATGAAAGTACATGGGCATACAAAGATATATTTCCTAGAGCTTTCTCTGACCTTATCTCTGAGTTGCATTTGAGATTCAAACTCAGTATCTCTGAGTTTGAATCTCAGATTCAAAGTTAAACTTGTCTCTGGTTCTTATCTTAAGTAGAGTGCACATCCCTCTTTCTATATTAAAAATAAAAACAATAGAAATAGCTACTTGGCCCTTAGTTAATTATCTCAAACTGGCTTAGAGAAAGCAGGAGTTTTTTCACAACTGCATCCCCATGTGTACTGTTTGCACAGATATTCCCCAAAAACAGTGGCATGAAATAAGTTGTTTTTAAGGAGCTATATAGTTCCATGAACATGAGCAAAGACTCTCTTAAGTATTCATCAA
The DNA here is from genome assembly GCA_013397895.1 of Origma solitaria. NCBI lineage: Eukaryota > Metazoa > Chordata > Aves > Passeriformes > Acanthizidae > Origma > Origma solitaria. The sequence continues at coordinate 131,299 of VZRL01007201.1, read as the reverse complement.
AACAAAACAGTGGACTTTGTAGTAATTTTCTTTTTTGTAGTGGACTGTTCTTCCAGCTGCTCTTCTTGAGTGTAAGTCAGGTATCAATCAGAAGAAAAGAGTGATCAGCTTCAAGTTATATATTGTTCCCATACTTTTATTTATGTGTTTTATAGGTCAAGAGGAAGTGAAAAAACTCTTCATTTTTTACTCTTTCCTTAAATTCTTCAAAGTTAGGAGAAAATAGGATTTTGGGCTGGTTTTGGTTTTTTAGGTTTGGGTTATTTTTACTTCTTGTGATTTAGTCTGATTGCTTCTCCATAGAGTGGATTGAAACTAAGGCAAAGCTTCATTAGCATCACAACATGTACTTGTGCTTAAGTTTCATAATTCTTCCAGGTCTGACAATAGAAAAGACATGCTTTTTGGTCACAGGGAGAGAAAACTAATTAAGTTTTCTTTGAAAATGACAGCAAGTATCTCTGAAAAGAGATCTATTTTTCCAGCTTTTGAATTATTTTCAATTCTGGTATAGTCTAAAAGTTCCAGACCAAGAAGACTAAACCAAGCAGAGCAGAACATTCCTGTAAGAACATCTCCTGTGCCTCAGAGATTTGTTTGTATATCTGATGGTAACACATTTTGTACTTATTCTTGTCCCAGCATCACAGACCGCTTTTAAATCAAAGCAACTTGTAAAGCTCCGAGGCTGCCAAGGTTGGCTAGAGCTGTCAAGCTGGCACAGTGGAGGCCCCTCCAGTCCTACCTGAGAGCAGAGAGACTGGATGGCTGCTCACAAAACACCAGGCTAAATTCAAGTGTGACTTAGGAGCACCAGGGCTTGGGTTTTAATCATATCAGCTATCAGCAGGGTGAAGGGCTTTTGCAGCCAAAGATCTGCGAATCGTGTATTCCTGCACTCTGAAGCATAAATAAACTGCAGGAAGCACCACAGGTAATTTGCCTCTAAAATGGCAATTAGAAAAAAAGAAGAGAAAAGTTTGATGATTTTCTAAGGTACAATACTGCGGTAACTATGGTGGTATTGTCATTAAAATCACAGGGTTTTTGCCTCATTGAACAAGGTCTGCAAGGAGCAAGATAATAATGTAAGAAAAGGTAAAGCATATATGAGGAGAATCTAATTTGTCCTCAAGGAAGTCAAGCAAGTCAAACAATTATCTCACCAGTGACTTTTGAGAATGTGCAAAAGTTGAGTTTAAGGCATTTGTGACACAATACCCACCCAGCAGCAGTAGAGTGAAATCCTTTGGTGTCTCAGAATCACTGAATGGCTGAGGCTGGAAGGGCCCTCTGGGGTTCATCTCCTCCAGCCCCCTTGCTCCAGCTGTGTCACCCCAGCAGGCAGCCTGGGAACATTCCCGAGGGCTTTTCAGAGCTCCAGGGATGGAGACTGCACAGCCTAGCAGGGCAGCCTGCGCCAGTGCTTGGTCATCTCCACAGTGAAAAATGAGAGAACCTCCTGCATTTCAGTGCATGCCCATTGCCTCTGCTCCCTTGGACTCTGTACACAGAGCTGTCCCACATGGGATCGCTTGTGTGGCAAAGAACGGGGGAGGCAGTGAAGATGAAGGTTCCTAACTGGGGGACCAGGTGGGACAGACTGGAAAAGATCTGTAACATTTCCATCCGGCACATGTTTTATCTATCCACTTACAGCTCACAAGGCTCATTATGGATTCCCCTACTTCAAGATTATCCATTTCAATCCCTTCATCCAGCCTGTCCCAGCAGTGCAGTCCAGTTTCACTGAGCAGATCCAGTGTCACTGGATCCCTGCTGTTCTGGACTTTGCTTACCCTTGTTGGTTTATGACCCTTTACATCTTTTTGAGTCTTACTGCCTTAATTTAAAAGAGGAATAGAAAATGTACTAATATATTCTGCTATTTGCAATTCCCAGAAAGGAAAACAGTTATTTCTCATAGAGGTAAATTAAATTCAGCAGCACCATGGACATAGGCGCTGCTCATTCTCAACAGAAATCTCTTCCTGGATTTCTACTGCTTGAGGAGATATTGAAAATGAGCCTTTAAGACTTGAACTTCAGTCTCATGGACTGACTGGAGTACAGGAGAGGTTTCATTATGTAGGAATATTTGGATAAGGCTTAGTAGATGTTTTTCAGCCACTTGACAGACCAGGTTATCTTTTTTGTGTGCCTTACACTGCATAAAAGCTAAAAAAAAAAAAGGATAAAAGTTCTGGGAAGTTGGTGTAGGGGGAGCTCATTATTTGTCAGGAAGAGTGGGTGACAGCAAAATGTAAACTTTGTGAAAAACATGATGCTGATGTTTTTATTCACTTTGATTAAGCGAGATGCCAGTAACTCTGATGAATTTTGGAGAAGAGCACATTATGAAGCACACAGAAGGGGCATTTTTAACAGATACTTTATACCAGTAATGCTGCTGTCTTGTAATAGGATCAAAGAAAGGGTCATGTGGTTTTTGATAAAGTGTAGAAGTCCTTCATCTCATTCATGAGAGGCTAATTGATGAGCCATGGAGACAAAATAGATGAGGAAGGATCTGAGGATGTTTTCCAGGAAATAGGACCATTTCTGAATAACAGATTACATAGCTGCAAGTCAGCAATGAACACATGCATGCAGATTGCCATAGGGGTGGTTGTGTGTGCAGTTTGTTCTTAGCTCAACAGGAAAGGACACAATAGTATCAGAGGCTGCGACTTCAAAAACTCATTTTTGCAAGCACTGGGGCCTTTCTGATTCATGGCCTTTTTCTTGTGCTTTACTTTTTCCATCGTGTCTACACCTGTGAGACTGTGCACAGCTGGAGGAGGTAAGAGAATAAAGCTGAGTTCTTGTATTGACACTGAGCATTGAATGGTCTCTGGACACCCACTGGAGAGTTCACACAAAGTTTGAGTATACCCAGAGCTCCAGCTGATAGAGCACTCCTCCCTCTTGTGCACAATAAGGTATGAGTGGCAGTTCAGAAAATGTGTAATTATGAGTAGCGGAAGAGGAGAGATGACTCCTGAAATCCTACTGCCCCTGGTCAGCAGTGAAAGAAATGAGTTTAACTGAACAGGCACTGTAATTTAAATATCTGTTTTGTCCACAACTGTCTGAGCATGAGATGGCAGGAGGGTTAATGTGATTTAGCTTCTCCCAGTTCTCCTTTAAAAATACTGCCCAAGCTGCCAATTCAGGGCAGGAGTAACTGAGTGTTCAACAGGGTGACAATTTCCCAGCTCCTCAGTAAGTCTCACATTTTTCTTTTCTTGGCTTCATAAAATAGTTTTTAACACAAAGCTCTTGGTAACAATCTGATTTCAAAACATAAACCTAATGTACTCGGTTAATGACTAGGGATATAAAAATATTTCATACTCTATCTATGAAAATTAACATTGCGTTACACTGACTCTTGGCTTGATTTAACAATTTGAATTGCTGGCTGTTATGTAAAGTTGGATTTCTGTTCTTCTCTTCTTTGACCTGGTAGAAGGCATATTGTAAATGGCACATCTAATTTAAAAAAAAAAAAGAGAGAGAGAGAAAGGAAAAGCTTCTGTGGACAACACCATGTACAAGCAAATGCTGCAAAATTCAATTAAGGCTGAAAGAAAAAATGTTGCACTAGGGAATGTCTATTGCAGAATAGGGGGACATTTTCTGTGCAATAGTCCTTCGAAGCATACCGGAGGTGTCATCACACTTGTTAAATCATGCTGGGACTGCAGCCTCACAATGATATGGAAAAGTATTATTCTTTTTATTTGAAGGATGGGAAAAGGGATGTGATTCATTGTTTTTAAAGGAAAAACCTATAGAACTGGGTGTCTTAAGGACATCATTACACTCACGGAGCTTTTTGCTCCTAGAGCTGATGTTTCAAGCTGGCTCATGTCCACACCAATTGGAAATCACCACCATCTGAGACTTGGTCCTATAATTCAAAAAATTCTCTAAGGTCAGTGGTAGCTTTGCATGCAGAAGGAATTAATAATAAACCTTTCTTAATTGCTGTTCAGTGGCTTTTGTGGAGTTTTCAGTTCAGTGCCCAGTGGATGCCTTCAGCAAGGAAAGCACGGAGCACCACCCCAGGTGGTTTTGTCGGCTATCTCAGCTGGGATACAGCCAGTGAGCAGCTACCTGTTGGCTGTGGGCCTGAAATCACAGGGTATTCCCTCTTGCCAGGGAAGCTGTGCTGAGTAAAATAAGAACATAGACTATAATTAAAAAACTTCACAGAGAAATTAAACTGTTGAAAAGTATTTTAGTATTCTGGTCTGAAACTAAGAGGTAGGGACATTCTTCATTACTCTGCCAGTTCTAGAAGAGGAGTTCTAGAAATGCTTTTGTAAAGACTGATTTATTAAAAACTGCAATGCAGCTTGTCTCACATGAGTGCTGTCACTGTGTTGCCTTTGGAAGAAGGAGCTTGAAAATGGATTTTATTCTGTGTTTACATGGGTAGAGCGTAAGATACTGTGGGAGGAGACAAATTAAATTTGAGTTTGATCAGTTCATACTGAAAGCTGAAGAAAATGAAAGGAGAATGGGAAAAATTAGCTTATCTGTTGTTAATTTACTGCTTTGTTGGTTTGAGCTAATGAACCTGTCCAGTGACTTAGTGACAATCTGTATTGGGCCCTTTCTGAGGGCAAGTGAACATGTATTAACTAGACATGGCTTTTCAAACAGATTTTTCCCTAGAAGAAAGCATCAATTCCATACCATAGCTCTGTATAAAAGTCCTCACAAGATGCAGACCCTCAGCTTTTTGTCTAGCATCAACAAAGTTCAATTCTTGCTCTGTGTATAATGGACCGGCTTCTCAGAAGTGGCTGTGAGGGCAGAGAGTGCAGTGCATACGATGTGATGACGGAAGGAAAGAGGGAGAGGATTCATTCTTTTGCTTAAATAACATTATTGGCATCTGGCCGAAGTTGGGAAATGACATCTGTCCTAGAACACAAGAGCAGAATCATTTGGAAGTGACAGGCTGGGAGCTGTATCTTGCAGCTATGGTAGTCTGCTAGCAAGGGAACCTCCCTCAGTACTCCTCCAGGGCCACTCTGCTGTGTGTGGCATCACCAAGTGGAAAATGGCAATAGCGTGCTAAAATACATTGGGACAAGACATGACATCGAGCACCAGAATCTACAGAGATGGATTTTTCAAGAGAATGTGTCCCTGTCCAGCACAGTAATTTATCTTCATCTAATAAGATATAGAGCACAGTCAAGCGTGCATAAATCATTCCTTGTCTGTTCTATTTGTACTGGATGTGCATGGGATTAGAGTGCTTTGGACACTGTTTATGTCAGAGAGGAGAAACATTGCAGTGTTAGGATAAAGAAGGAGAATGATCCTTTTGCTGCAGGCACAACACACACCTCCATCAGCCTGCAGTCTGCTTCAAACGGCAAATAGTGTTTAGAAAGAGCAAAATACTAATTCTAGAGAAAGAATTAACAAACAGTGCCCTGTACTAATTGAGAAGGTCTGACAGTGCCCCTCAGTGAAAAACACCAGACACAAAAATGGACTGAGGAGGGAGCTCCTCAGCAGAAATCGAGCTCTTAAGTTCTTTGCTGGCTGTGGTACTCCTGGTGAACTTGGGCCTTCTGTTTGAACTCGATGTGGCTCAGCCTTCCCAGAGCCTCCTGCGTCCAGGCCTCTGAACCTGAGCTGCCACAGAGACAGCTCCTGTGGGTACAGTCCAGTGTAGCCACAGGAGCTGTTTGCAGAACCAAGACTTCAAACACTGCAGAGAGGGTTACAAATCATGCTGTAAGAGCAGTTGTTACAGAATCACACTGGTGTTGTCATGCCAGAGATCCAGGCTGTGCTCCCCCTGCTGCACTGAAGGATGGCAGGAGCATCCCTTACTGTTCACGCATCCATAGAACGACAAGGGCATGTGACACTTCAGGGGCAGCTAATGGGCAGGGAGCTGCATCCAGATGTCATATGGGTTCCCTGAGTTGTCCAGCTGCCTCTGTGCCCTGTCCCGTGAAGTTCATGGCCCAGCAGCAGGCACGATGTGCAAGGGCTGTGGCACACAATGGGAAAATGAAATTAAGTGGTAAGGCTGACATGCCAAAGCAGCATTTTCTAGGCACAGCTCCTAGGAAACTTCACAGGGAATTACATACAAAATTTGTGGCATTATAAAGCATTATAATTCACTGCTATTATATGACCACCAGCTGCTGGCTTAAACCTACTACAATTTCTTCTCTAGAACAACGAAGTTGAAAGGTAGAATTAAACTCCTCGTGGTGGGAGTCACCTCTTTCATATATTTGCACAATATCTAGTGCAGTGGGGCACTAATAACAATAGGAAATTTTAGCTTTTAATTTTAATCTTCAGTCTGTCTGCGTTAGCATTTGCCTTTAAGGTGACTTAACATTTTGCATGTAATTACAGTCTCTGGATTTTGAAAAGAACTGTTTCTCTTGAGTTTTCTGAGTGGAATAAAATACTCTTATTAGCCTGTAACCTTTTTTAAATCCCTCTCCTGTATGGTATTCATGTGGCATCACATATAACAATATAGCATAATACCCTGGATAATGTGGGCTATCATGAATATTGATGAACAGGGTAATTAAGATCTCGGTGCATGGTGCGTGATTACATATGGGCAACCTATTGACGTAATTTCTTATTATTAAATCAAAATGCTATACGATAAACATAACAGTTCTACCAGCTTATCTGATATTTCAATCCATTTCATGTTTGGGGAGAACTGAAATATTAATGAGCAGAAAGATCAGGTATTCAAATTAATTTTAGCAGGAAAGAAAACAATTTCCCCCTCTTTCTTTCTTTACCTGTTGACTTGTGGGACAGATGACAACCTGATACATTCCCCTGGAGGCTAACATCTTGTGTTCCAGAGTACAGGCTTTCATTAAAAAATGATGACTCGTGAGGAGATGTTCATATTCATGTGAACAGAGTGCAGGTGCTCATCTTCTCTAGTGCCTACAGACAGCTTGAAACAAGCAGTGTGACAGACAAACCCCCAGAGCTGAAACAGCCAAAAGCAACTTAAACAAAAAGGATGAGGATTTATTTGTGTTCTTGTTGGGTTTGATCTCCCAGCACTATAAAAAATCTGGGGTCGCTGATTAGTAAGATGCTCTTAAGCCATCAAGGCCACTCTAGTGTTGCGATGAAAAATGCCTGATGGTTGCTCAAGGTCCATCTCAAAGTTAACTGTGCTTTTTGCCCTCACCGCTCACAGAATGGGTCTGCTTCACTCTGGTGATTTTAGAACTTCTAATTTCCATCCTAACTTTCTGCACCATTTTTACCCAATCATTATTATGCCAAAAATCTCTTTTTCTTAAAAACTTGTTAGCTACCAATGCATATTTATGTCTCCCCCTCAAGTGCTGCACTGAGCATCACCTCTCAACCTTCACCTTGAGTATCGTGGGACAGGCTGTGTATTCACCTGATCACAGGAACAGCACTTCTCTCCACCTCTTCCACTTGGAATCACTTTCCCTGAACTTTAACCAGCCTTCCAAGTGAGGGTGTACCTCAGCCGTATGAAACAGCATCAACACTTCCATATTTCCACCTCTTCTTTTCCTCTCCAAGCACTGCTTGCGGTATTTTCCAGACGCATCACTTTGGCAGCTGACAGACATTCCCCAACTTTGACTGGTACCCACGTCCTTTCTCACCTCACTGATTTCCAGCTGATGAGCTCTCAGTTTGGAGCAGACAGTTCTGTCATTGATCCTGCGGCGTTACCTTGCATGCTGAATGACTTCCCACTCCTGTGCAGACTGCTCTGGTTATTGCTCTTTCTTTGTTGCCACAGGGAAGCGGGGCCATGCTTTGGGTGCTGTGTGTTCCAGGAGCACAGAAAGCAGGAGGGATTTATTTATATAGAAAAAGGGGAAGGATGGGAGGAAGTTGAAGGCAGTGCTGAAGCATTCCGCTTTTCTTAAAAAAAGAAAAAAAAAAGCTAAATTAACCATGTTCTCCAGAGTTTCTTCAGCTAAGGGAAAGGAAAGATGAAATTATGATGATTTCTCCAGCTGACTGTGAATGACATTCTGCTTTGGGAAGTATTTGGATTATTGCTCAACTAACATGCTGGGTATAGCAGTTTAATGTTTTCCCTCTTTGCAAATTACCAGACTGTTTTAGAACTTTTCCTTTGTTACTGGTGGGGAAAATGTATTTATTTTAGGGTAATAATGCAAGTTTTTCTTAGCCCTATTTTATTACATATCCTAAAATCAATTTTTAACAGAAATTTTATTTACAGCTTTCTTTCTTTAAAAGGGCAAAGATGCTTTAGATTGTTGATTGTGCTTACAGAGACTTGGTTTCTTTTTAATTTTCTTCCATGCCCATTATCCCTTTCCTGTAGCTAATTTCAATATTGCTAAGGACCTTTCACTCAAATTGACATACATTTAAAACAACTCACTAAAATTAATACATTCTGAATCTATGCTGCTTTTTTTTTTTGCATATTTATTAACTTGGAACTTCTGAACCTGATATAATGGGAAGGAAAAGTCTTTTCTCTCTTTTCATAAGCAAATTTCCTGGTAAATTGCAACAGAAAATCATCAGTCCTCCTCATTAATGGATCTGTCTTACATTTCACATGGCAATGACTTGAGTGGTAGAGGGTAGGTTTGCAGCTTAGAACAGACACACCTAATGAATTCCTGAGCTTCTTGAATTCCAAAGCTGCCCATTTGATCATTGTACAAAGATGACAATTGTCTCGATACTCTGATTAACATGGAACAAAACATATTTATAACAATAGTTGATTCGAAGCCTGGAGATAAAACTTTCTGCTGCCAAGCAGACAGCACCCACGGCATTTAATTAGCAATTTGCTTTCACTGCTTTGAAAGGTATTACTACAATGTATGCATATAGTGGGATTTTTTAGGCTAAGGTGTTGAAACTCAAATAGAAAATACCAAAAAGAAACAATGAATGTGTTTTCCATCTGAAGCTAGTGGCTTTTTAGGGAAAATCTAGAAGCATGGCTGGTTTCCTGTATTGTTTACTACAGAATAATTTACTACAGAATAATCATTTCACAAGTGGAAGGGTATTGTAATGACAATACTGGAAAAATTTGGTTCAGTTATAAGCCTGAACAGTGTTGGATCTTTTTTTCTCTGAGATAGCCTCTTAGCTGTTGCATTTCTGACCACAAGCATTTGTTAAATCTTAAGCCACATTTTTCTCTTCATTACATAGATTAAACTTGTAAAGAAAGCCTTCCCCAGTTTAGCAAGTTTCTGATTAATCCAAAGAGCATTATAAATCTACAGTAAGTTTGCCTTTTGACTAGTAGCATTTGTAATAGCTTTAAAAAAGTCATCATGAAAAGACTAACAACAGACAATTGCCTTGATGCTCCTTGTTTTCAAATACCTACCTCCAGTTAATGGCTTATTGCAGGAAAATGCCATAAAATAATAATACAGACCAAAAATAATTGTTTATTAACAGATGTCTCTAAACTTTGAAATGGCAGGACTAGATAAAGTATTTCTTTATTAATTGAAAACTGTTGCTATTACAAGTACCGCTCCGAACAATGACCTTTCCCTGGCTTATGGGGTGATGCACAGTGTAACCAATATGTCCATTGTATAGAGCAGTTTGTGGTGGGAGGTGTAGTGATGATCACCATAACAAAAATACCTAATTTTACACAGGTTTCAGCAGGACCAAGAGTTCATGTGCAGATGTAGAACCATGCATTGGTTAGAACTGTTTCTTGCAGTAATAGCCTGAGAGTGGTAAGATCCTGAGACAAGATGGGATCCATTTGAGAGAGATTGCTGATGATGCAGAAGGAGGCAGTACGTTTGAAGACTTGGATTTGAAAAAAATATGAATGGGAAAGAGAGCCAGCAGTAAGAAAGGCAGAAAGCTGAGGCCATGGTGCAGTCTAGCAGTTGTCTAGATGTGCCTCTGTTTTGCCTGCAGTTCAGTAGGTTTTCCTCCTCCCTAATTTCTTCTCTGGATTTACTACTCATTTTCATATTTTCTGTGAGGTACTGTGTGCCAGGCAGAAATCTTGGCCAGAAGCGCAGTCAGTGGTGTCTTAAGATGTATTGCTCAAAGAATGGCTAAGACATCACTCCCAGTTCACTCTGCAATGACAGCTCAAGAGAAAAAAAACCCTGAAAAGTAGCACCAAGAAAGATGAAAGCTGTTAATATTCCTGCCAGAAGCGCTTGGTGCTGCAGCTGCTGATGTGCAGTGCTGCAGCCCTCAGCTGTGCGGTGTCTAGCACATCTCTGTGAGCAACCAAGTGCTTCAGAGGACAAGCTTCTGTCCAGGTGGGCCAGCGATAACTTAAAAACAGCTGCTCAGAGAGAAGGGTAGGAGGGAAACCATGAGTTTGAACTCACAGCTGAGAATTTCAGTCACTTCTGGCTGACTTCCACCCCATGCTTCATAGCCTGTTGTAGGAAAAATCCTTCACAATAGAGAGTCCCCAAAACAAGACTGTATGAGGATTCTCATCCAATCGAGAAGCTTAATGTGAGAGAAAATCCCTTTCTATACAATATTGAGAGGGCAACAGGGTTTCGGATGGACTCTCTGTTCCAGGAATTAATAACCTTACACACTTGTGACAACAGGTTTTCTTTTCTACTCTAAGTCTAGCTCATGGGCTGTAGCTTAGAAGACAGTAAAATTTGGAGTATTTAGATAGTGCCATAAGAATAAAAGGGAGAAAAAGAGGGGAAAGTAAATAACAATATTCCTGAACTAAGAGCTGTAAATTCTCCTCATGTTTGGAAAAGCAACGTTCAGGTGACTGTAGCTTTTTTCCTTTCAGTTTTTGCCTTGAGTTAGTCAAAGAAAGGAAGGTTTGGACAGACAAGCGCCAGTGATGGAGTTAATCCGATGTATTGAACTGTCAGCCATTAGGTGAGCTAACAATCACTGGGCAATTGTGAGATAAATTAGCTAGATCAAGAGGGCACTTGTAAAAGTTATTAGTTTTATTTCCCATTTGTGAAAGCTAATGCAGTTCAGACAGGGAATCGTAACTCCCTCACCCGCAGTAATGGAGCAGCCCCATTTCCAGAGTGACGGATGCAGGATATCAGTGAAAAATACAGTGGGACTAAGTGTGTTTAACACAGGGTTAGAAAATTCAATAAAGAAAAGCAGCGAGGCTGGAAGCACATCAACTGGCATTCTCTAAAGATTTTAACCCCACATTGTCTTGACAAAACGTAATTGACCTCAGGGAATTTCTACCCTTATGCGCTCCCTTTAGACCGGCTCAGAAATCGGCCATACCCAAACCTGCGCCGACAGCGAGGGGTTCGGCGGGAGGGTGTGAGGCAAACCTTCCCTCAGCACCTCTGCAGCAGGGGCTTGCTAAATTGGTTTCGGAGAAGCGAAAGAATAATTTAAAATCATACTTTATTTAAGACAGGGATTAAAAATCCCACAACTGAGCGAGCAGCAGCCCTCGTGTGGGAGGGCGCGCCGCAGGTGCCGTGAGGGGCGGACCCCGCGGGCTGCCGAGGGCGGGAGCAGCCTGAGGGGCTGGGGCCGGAGGCACCCCCGGCCCGGCCGAGCCTCGGAGGAGGGCGGGCGATGTGGGAGGCGGTGCGGCGGAGCCCCTGCCCG
>VZRL01007201.1:66521-119408 GCA_013397895.1 Origma solitaria | reverse complement strand
GGGACGGGGCGGCTGCCCGGCGCTGAGGCTCCTGCTGCGGGGGCAGCGTTGGCGGGCTGCTTCTCTGCTCTTTCTCGGGCTTTGGGTTTGTTTTGCTTGTTTCCCGGCGCACTCAGCATCTGCCTGGCGCCGTCCCCGCAGCAGCCCTTCAGTGGCTGGGCTTTTCGCTTTCCCTCTCCTCGCGGAGTTGTGCTGCGCGACGCTGTTGCCCTCTAGTGTTTGCGGGAATCGGTTATGGCTCTGTCGGGGAACAAAATTAGTCAGCCTAGTGCGGTAATTATTCATAACTTCAGGTGCTTATAGCTGCTTGGATTCCCCAAATCCCATCAGAAACTGCTGTGTGTTGCTGCTCGGTTCAGCTGTCACGTGCAACCCTCGGGAAATGGCAGAAAACTTAAATTGTTCAGTTTGCTACTTGATGGGCTGGATAATTGCTTCAGGTTTTGGTGTGGTGGGGTTTTCTCTTCTTAATAAAATGGTAAGTGAAGGAAATGGGGTTTCTCTCACTGTCATCATCCCCAGTCAGGACTCCTGGAAGAACGGTACTGAACCTTATTAACTCTTTACACTTGGCAGTTGTGGGAGAAGAGTGAGGAGAAGTAATGGTATGGGCATGGACCAGACAGAGTGCTGGACATTTATCTCGGAGACCTTGAGTAAATCATTTGCTCTTTAGATAGTGATGTTTCTGCAATTGCTGAATAATAACAGGGTTTGTCTCAGAAAAATTGTGTGATGTCAAGAGCTTTAAGATGTTTTGGTAGAAAGTATTGTATGAAGGTGAAGTAGGAATTTGAAGAGTAAAACAAATTTCTGTGTTCTGTATAAGTCTTCATAGCCTTCTTTTAAGGCTTTATTTTTAAGTACTGCATATTCAATTTTTGTAAATATTCTTTAATGACAAACTGTAATGCATGAATCCCTGTCCTAGGGATTCTCTAGTATTGTATTAAGCAATATAGATCTCTAGTAAGGATCTCTAGTATTGCATTAAGCAATGCAGCATGTAGCTAAGGTCATCACAGGTACAACAGAAACAGAGAACTGCTTGCCCCAAGGACTTGAAAAAGAATTTCTATCCCCCAGATCTGTTGTTGTTCCATCTAAACCATTCCCTCTTCTTTTTTTTTTCTTTTCTTTTTTACAGCTGTGAGAGAATGTAAGCCCTTCAATATTCACACATTCCAGGGTTTGTTATGTGATACTAAAGGGTCCCAAAGACTTCCCTTGACAGGTCATGTCTCATATCACCATCTTTACAAGCTGAAAATGTCTTTTTAATATGCAGTTGTAAGGTTTCATTCTCAGCCTGGATTTACTCATCTGAGCTGTTGCTGCTTGAATACTTTATTCTGTAAAATTATGTTTTAAGTAGGGGTACTCAGTATTTGGAGACTACTTTGATGTTTTCATAATTGATTTTAAAATCTGAGCACTGCTTTTCAAACCTGTTCCCAGGTTTGCTTGTCTTCAGTTGCACTTTACTGCTTCCTACCATGTCATTTGTGTATTCAAAGATTTCCGTTTTAGTAATACTAATACGACTTCAGAATACTTCCTTTAAAGTTGTAATTCATAGTGACTGGCCAAAGCAGACCTTAATGTTCAAGGCAGTTAAGTAGCATACTAATCAGTGGAGATTTAAATGTCTGTAGTAATATGCTGAACAATATGCCTCTTTTTTGTCTGCTCTTCATTTAAAACTCATCCTTCATGTGATATATCACCAGCATGTCACTGGCACTGTGCTAGTGTCCAGGTTGGTAAAGAACAGAATGAGAATATAGTGATGGGGATTATCAGAAGAGAAGAAAGATGTTAAAAATATGTCCCCAGACAAATGTAATACGTCTGAATCATATTGATGACTACTCAATTCAGAACTAGCTCTGTTTTAGTAGTTTCTGATGAAAAGGATTTTTGTTACCCTTTAACAGTATGGCTTTTGTCTATAAGTTTGACCCAACTTTATTGTTTCTTATCAAGGGTCACAGTAAACAGTTGCCCTAGCACAGGCCTGAGGTAAGACTAAATCAGACTTTTTTTACCGTGCTTTGAAAAATTTGAGAACAGTTTCTCGTTTATTTATGGATATTTTAGCTCAGCCCATTGCTTTAATCTTGATAGCTTTTAACACAGTAGAAAAAAGTCTTTTGTAGTTTTAAAAGTTGCATTGATACTCATGATTCAACTTAAATAGATTTTTTTTTTTATTCTGTGCAGTTTTATCTGCCTATACAAGTACTTAGTTTGTTACTTGAGCATCTGTTCTTACTGGGTTGAGAACCCCTGTGAAGAACTTAGTAGGCTTTGTTCCCAGCCAATGTTGTCTCGTGGAAGAGTTTACATTAGCATTATCAGGCTGAAATGTTTTATAGAAGCCTTTGAAATGTTGACCAAGAAATTTTGGTCATTTATGCTCACCAATAAAACAGCAAACTAAAGAAAGCTGCAAGTGGTAGGAACTCACCAGGCTCCTTATGGTGTGCTTCAGGTCTTTGGGGTTCATCACAGTATTTGTTCTTTCATCGGTGCTACTTTGTTAGTGAATTTTAAAAACTCAAAAACCAGAACAAGCAGAACAAATTGTAAACCCCCCAAAACCAATCCAAGTCAAAGATCTCTTTTCAAATGCATCTGTTTCATGCTGGTTGCCTGCAGATGCCTGTAATTGTGACTGCCCAGCAGTGCTGCTTAGAATGGTAAATCTTCTGCTTAATAAGGTGGTATTTCTTTCCTGTACCATCAAGATTTTCACCTGAACTAGTCCTGGGCTGCAGAAATCACTTCTACAGTAGTCGAGAAGTACATTGAGCCTTGCTGTCTGTGTTCATAATAAAATGCAAACTTGCTCCCATGACTCAGCTTTCTCTCAGCAAGATCTTCTCCTCCATAGTGAATCTGTAAGTTAAAAACCAAATTCTGAATATTCAAAGATACTAATTTTCACCTTAAGGGAGCATTTTGATACCTCCTACTTTGAACAGCAGAGGTAAAAGGTTCTGGTCTGAATTTTAAGACAGTGGCATGAAAATGCAAAATAGAAGATCAAATGCAGGTTGTAGGAGATCAAATGCAGATTCTTCTAAAGCAGTAATGTTCTAAATAAAGAAAAAAACAGGCAGATTTTATTGCTTCAGACCATGGGAACCATACCATACACATTATTTTATAGGTAAAATTTATTTCAACAGCACCTTTACAGAACTTTGGATTCATACAATATGTGGCACCTGTTTTCAGGTGCTTTGAGATACAGATGGGGCCATGTCGTGCTGTCACTGAACTCCACATGACTGTGTTGAAGTCAAAGAGCTGAGACTGCTAATGTTACTGATGGGTCTTTTTAATGTTTTTTCACTGAAACGATACTAACAAGCTTGGACTGTTGTGAAGACGTTCTAGACTCTTTTTGGTTTTTCTTTAAGCCTTTTTCTTATACTTGGATATTTTTATTGATGTTCAAGCTATTCTCCTTTCTTTGGTAAAGTATTGTATTCTTTTGTCATGAAAGTAAGACTCCACAAGTACTGTCCTCTTCTGAAATAAGTGCTTCTCACAGCCTACTCACTGTAGGTTCACTCAGAATGACACCTTTTGTCTGGTTTAACTGTAGGAAGTGATAGCAAGCAATGACCATTCTCCCTTGAAGCCATGTCTAAAGATGTGATAAAGGTCAGTCATGGTCTCACAGTGCATTGCATGTAGCGCATCCCGAAGATGTCGCTGTCAGGGGGATTGCATTATGAATTATTTTAGCATGGTGCTGTAATACAGCACTAAAACAGCCAGCAAGTGTGCTTGCTCAGAGGAAAATGCTGCTGTCCCTCGAGGAAAGCAACTGTACCTTGTCAAGTCAAGGCTTTGAGACTGTGTTGATATTGTAAAATGCATGTTCTCTTTGAATTTTTTGTTTTCTTCTGTGTTCTTTTGAACTCCTGCCATGCAAACCAGTCCTTAAGCAAGTGAAAATTACATAAGCATCACGCTGATACAAGAGAGTGTGCATTTAAAACTTGTGCGTTGTTCTGTTCCATCCCACTTCCTCACTGCCTTCAGCAGGGAGTGTGCCAAGTCTGGCTGTGTCCCACTGCGTCTCAGAGAATTCCTCATTCCTCACAGTCAAACCTCACATCTGTCTTGGCAGTTGCAGCCGCTCCTCCTTAGGGCTGCACTCCGTAGCCCCAGGAGATACCTGCGATTAGGAGCTAAGGATGCCATGACTGGGCTTTTCTTGAAGAAAGCAGGTTTCTGGCCTGGCTCCAGATTTCCTTCTCTCTGGAATCGCATCAGTAACCCTTGCTGCAAACATTCTTGGGTTGCAGCCCTTCTGTAATACCCAGTTCAAACAACTCTGTCTAATCAGCTTTTCCTCGCTATGATCTTAGGTCGGTGCCAATTCTTATTTTTTCCATGTGTAGACCAGCCACGTCTGTGGTTACCGAAGAGAAGTAGGTGCATGTACAGCTTTTCTACAGAACGCAGTCAGTGTTAATTTTAGCCACTAAAATTATGTGTTTCTTGGCATTCAGGCAGCTGAATTGGAAATGCAAAATGAAGAGAACCCTTCATGTGTGTAATGAAAAATCATCTGTCTAGAAACATCTCTCTGGTGTTACTCATTCAGGATGGAGCTTCTCTTTGTCACCTGACTTGTTGCCATATTAAATACCTCTGTTATGCCATCCAAACTGATATTCTTGAAGATAGTGTGGCAAGGATTGGACATTTGAATGCTTAAGAATGTTCTTTGAGTTCTTCTAAAGTTACTTTTATATTGTTGTTTGGTCTTTATGCATTCTTTGATATCTTCTTGGATAGAAACCGGGGAGCTGGGATTATATTATTTTAGTCTAACACCGATTAGTGAGGCTGTGTGCCTGGGTGAAAGGCAGGTCTCCTGCCTAAAAGCCTTGAACAGGTCTTTGCACAGCTGCAGGTAAGGTTCAAGGCTGTGTCTAAGTCCTTCCAGAAGAGAAGGGGTTAGTAAACAGGTGTCTGTGTAGAAGGTGAGGAGAGTAGAATCCATCCAGACAGCAGGAATCTTGCTATGAATCTTAACTATGAATGAGACAGCTCACGTTCGCTTGCTCTTCATGCTGAATTTTGCGGTTTTGATGAATAGAAAGCTTTGCACTTCCTTTTTCCCCTTATCTGATTTTTCTAATTTATTTTTACTTTATGCTCATCGTGGCACTAAGAACATCTGTCTTTGGGATTTAAGTAAATTTGTGGACATTGCATAGGTACCCTTAAGTATATCATAATTTTTAGCATTTTGGAAAGCCTGGAGTGAAAGACCAATTTCCTTACAATGTAGGATAAAAAAAAAACCAAGTAGAAATGGAAGGATTAAGCTCTCAGTTGGGAAATGACCATGTTAATGCCACACATGTTCCTTATCCTAATCCTGTTTCCAACTGGGCCTGGATAACTACACTGAAGTTAGAATGGCATGTTCTAGATCTTCACACACTTACTATTTTTCAAAATCTGCTTTGAACCCTCGTTTATGACTTATGATCATTATTTTGTGCTTGTCACACTGTCCAGTTGTTTTACTAGGGAGTTCTGACAGCAGTTGTACTGCTCCCTTGAAAAATTACCCTTTCCTTAAGTACAAGATAGAGCATAAGTATATCCTTAGGTGATCTGCCTGTTAAGTTTAGCTTTTGATTTATTACTTTCCTTTCTCACATTCAAGAGCTTGATTATTTTATGGTTTTTCTAATGCAAAGAAATGCGAAGTGCTTCTAACAATTTGCAAAACTAGGCAGTCCAGTAAAATGCTTTGTTTTCCTCTAACGTTGCAGGAAGTTTTGTTTTAAAAACAATCCTATAATAGATATAATATAGAGTATATCAATATATGTTTATACAACAGTTAAAACGTGCATGCTTTGTTCTTGGTTCTCTGAAAAACTAATGCAAGATAGAATTTGTTTAATCATGTTCCCCCAGCTTTTTAGGGACAGAAGGAAGAAGTTTATACATTTTCTTCAATATTTGGGTTGTTAGCACTTGTCTATTTGGAGTTAACTGTTGAGTAAAAAGAATTTCTGAAACACAGTAAAGTCTTTGCTTTTATGTCTTGCCTTTCAGTGCCTCTGGTGTGTACCCTACTTTATTTGATCCTCTGAGTTGAGGAGCCTGTGAGATTTAGAGACCTTCAAATGCACATGGCAACTAGTGGGAGCTGGAAGAAATACAACATTGCAAAGTTTTGAGTTGTTGGTCACCCCTCTGGCTCGCAGTGATTTCTTTGCTCTCCCTTAGTTTAAGTGGATGATACGTCACAAGGTAATGCCTCAGTTAAATCTCTGATTTTCTTTTCTTCTAGATTATACCTTCGGTAAAGCTCTGTGGAAGATAGATGTGTGTGCTGCAATGGTGACATAAATATTTCACAGGACTGGAACGAGTTGTTGAGAATCTGTGTTTGTTTTTCATGCTGCTGTTGAGAGCTATCTAAGGCAAGTAAACACCATGAGTTTTATCCTGAAACTTCACAGACATTTTCAAAGAACAGTAATTTTGCTGGCCACTTTTTGTATGGTGAGCATAGTTATTTCTGCCTACTACTTGTATAATGGCTACAAACAGGAAAATGAACTTCCTGAAACCTCGTCAGAAGTGGAATGTGGTGATCCTCAACTGTTGCCATACAAGCTGATGGAGATGAAGACCACGAAGCCTATTGATCCCCTGAGGACAGACCTTGTGGTGCTGGTGTTTGTGGAAAGCCAGTACTCCACGTTAGGCCAAGATATAATAACCATTTTGGAATCTAGCAGGTTTCAGTTTCACATTGAGATTGCATCTGGGAAAGGTGACCTCCCAGTGCTCATAGACAAAAATAAAGGCAAATATGCTCTCATAATATATGAAAATATTCTAAAATATGTGAATATGGACTCTTGGAACAGGGGCCTTCTAGATAAATACTGTATAGAATATGGTGTAGGTGTGATCGGATTTCACAAAGGCAGTGAGAACAGCTTGCAGAGCTTTCAGTTGAAGGGTTTTCCTTTCCATGTCCACAGCAATCTGGGTATTAAGGACTGTTGCATTAACCCTCATTCCCCACTGCTCCATGTGACTAAATCTTCTAAACTTGAGAAAGGGCCCTTGCTTGGAAATGACTGGGCTGTTTTCCAGATTAATCACACAGCTTATCAACCAGTGATATTTGCAAAAGTAAAGACACCAGAAAACCTTTCTCCACCTGCTGCTGTAAGTGCTCTCTATGCCACAGTAATTCATGACCTGGGGCTCCACGATGGGATTCAACGAGTCCTTTTCGGCAATAACTTGAATTTTTGGCTGCACAAGCTGATTTTCATAGATGCCATCTCTTTCCTCTCTGGAAAGAAGCTCACACTGTCCTTGGATAGGTACATTCTGGTTGACATAGATGATATCTTCGTTGGGAAGGAGGGAACAAGGATGAACACCAACGATGTACAGGTAAAGTATGTGCACAAATTAACGGTCTTTACAGAAAAGTGATCTTTTTATCTTAAAGTGAATAGTTGTTCATAGTTGGAACTTCAGGGCTGGACCCAGGACCTGTTCATGTTTAATGTGCTTGTAATAGCGAGTCTTACAAGCAGGAGGTAAATTTGGTGAGCAATAGTAAATGTCAGCATAAATTTAGAAGAGTGAGCTGTGTTATTGGCTGT
Source organism: Origma solitaria (assembly GCA_013397895.1). Taxonomy (NCBI): domain Eukaryota; kingdom Metazoa; phylum Chordata; class Aves; order Passeriformes; family Acanthizidae; genus Origma; species Origma solitaria. The sequence continues at coordinate 111,726 of VZRL01007201.1, read as the reverse complement.
TTCAAATAGGTTTGGATGTCAGGAGCTGCTTGCAACGTTTCACCTCTCTCATCTGTGTTTTATGGCACTTGCCTGCAAGGAAACTTTGTGTTAATATTGGTCTTAAAAGCTCATTCTGTGACTAAATGACTTGACAAATTCCGTTTGACCATTTGGAGTTGTACATTCCTGAAGATCCTTTTCCACTCTGTTGTATCGTTCAAGTGAGGGGATAGTTGTGGATCAGTAGCAGTAATGTCTTAACGTTATTTATTCCTGTAAATATTTCTTCCTTGCTTCTTGTGAAGAGTGTTGGCCCAATGCAGGTGGTTGGAGGTCACTTTTCTCTACTTGGTCTAGAAGCTAAAAATCTGTCACATGCTGATTGTTGCCCTGTTTCTGTGAAAAATAAGGGAGAATGTTTCCTTAGAACTTTGTTAATGGAAAGAGGAACTGGAAGAAGGAAAGACAAGGACAGCACTGCAGGCAGTGGCTTATTTTTGTTTCATTATTAACCAAGTTTTTGGTTTTTTCAGTGTTAGTATATTTGTCAAGATATAGCAACTCTGCATACAGTGCTTCCTTAAACAAAAGTCTTGACCCTGAAGTTAAACTTCAATTTGCTTTAAAATTGCAGTATATACTCCTCTCCAAAACATTCTCTGCACATGCAATTATAAATGAGATTTACTTCCTTGTTAAGTAGGTGTTTTCCTTAGGCAAACAAATTGCATGCGAGAGAGCAGAAATTAAGGTGAAACTCAATAAATGGTTTTCCTGTGGAGAATATAATGGCAGTGTTTGAGTTGAGTGAGTGAGCATGCTTGGAGAATCTCCTAAATGCAAACTCAGATGGCAGGAAAGAAGTAAGATCTGACCGACATCACTGACAGAACTCGCGTTGTTCTGCAGAAGCAGCAGTTTCTGGTGACAAAGTGGGTAACATAAAGCCTGAATAAATCCATTGCTTTGTTGTGCAGTGGCAGTTTGAGACTGCACGTTTTTTGCTTCTCTTTGCAAGTGACACCTTTGGACTGTCATTTTAAAATAGTTTAGGATGTTTAATTGCCAGAGTTATATACCAGGAATAGGAGACTTTTGAGGCAAATTTGATTACAGCAGATACAGAAAGACAAACTGTATTGTTTTGGGAAAATAATTTGCAGTATGTCAGAAAGTAATCTTCCCAAAATAAAACTGTCATATTAAATAGAAGTAATATCAAAGTGGAAATAACTTTTAAGTAGGATAATTTCATTTATACAGAGCTGTGTTCTGAAACAATGGAACCTGAAAAAAGTGTTCCCTTCTGATTCTTCATCTACTTATAGTTAAAATGTTGTATTAAACATGTTGTTAGGGCTGTCAGATGCAATGCATCTTCATTACTATTAATATCAAAGGAGTTATTCTCTGTGGCGCATTGACATGAGGAAGCAACGAAACAAAATCAATTTGCAGTAGTTGGAAATCCATTATTGTAAAGCGTATTTGCAGATAAATGGCATCTCATTAAACAGGAGTTTTACTGAGTTCTGCTGCAATTGGGCACTGCAAGCATGAAGAGAGGTTGCTAAATGTAGTCTTAGTATAATTTCAGTACTCAAGATTAGCTCATTTCTGCTAAGCCTGCATTTTAAATCCTGGCAATATAGAATTGAGGATGATGCTCTTCTGTGGTTTAATTTTGTTTGACATGACTCCTAGTTAATATTTTTTGGATGTACTCACATCTCATAGGGCTGTGAGCTAGGAGAAAGGTGAGTGTTTCTACCCATACTCTATTAATGCAAATCAATCTAAAATTTTTTAAGGAATCTCGTAACAGCCAGAGGACCTCTAGTGTTGGTTCTGATTGGACCGAGTTCAGAAATGGCAGGGTTAATGGAGAACCATCTGGTCCAAACCCCCTGCTCAAGCTGGGCCATGTCCAGCTGCCTTTGACTGTCTCCAAGGAGAGAGATTCTGACTACGTGTAAGATGGTGTTTCCAAAGGAATTTCTTTTTTAGATACCTAAATTAGATTTGAAAAGTGGCCAGAGTAGTTAATATTTGGAGGCTTAATCCATTAAGGCTTAACTTCCTTCTCCTTTAAGTGTGTAAATTGGAGTTGAGCACTTAGAAAAATTCCTGTTATAAGGTTTAGTGGCAATTTTTAATCAGTGTTATATATTGACCTCAGAAGAGGTCAAATTAAAAGCGAACACTCTAAAATGAGTGTGTTCTGTACCTGTAAAGAGGAGGCAAAGTGGTGGTACTTCAGCTTGAGTACCTATAGTGTCGGGGACACAAGTGTAAACAGCCCTTCTGAAAATCTCTTACAAACATAGTTTATCAGCCTGAATCCCATGTAAATGCTTTGTTTTGTTACACAACAGATGAAGTTTATTCTAGTTTCACCACAGCTTCTTCAGTTAAAAAAAGAAAAAGGATCCAAACTACTTGAAACAGTGATTAGGAATTTTAGAGTACCTGACTGTTACAGATTTGCCTGTCTCTGTGTGACATCTGGGCTGATAGAACAGAGTTCTTCCATGTAGGATACTGAGTAGCTGTCGCCGTGCATCAACAGTAACCATCCATCTTCATATTTATTTACTTCATCTTCCTCTGCTATAATGGAAATAATGGAAGAGAATGTTTCCATGCTCTAATTGCCTCCCACTTTGGAAATAAGCTTGGTAATAATCAACTCAACATTCATTTTTCAGTAAGTTTTTTTTCTCTCCTATTGTGTGTCAGGCAGGAGGGACCATTATGCTGTGACAACATTATATTTTGTTTTCCGTGTGTCTTTTAGAAAGACTTAAGAATCTGTGCAGTGCAATTAATTCATTTAAATGGACATAGAGAGGATAATCTATCTAGATATCCACAGAGTAAGTTTATCTTAATAGACCGTGATTGTCCTGGCTGACAGTCTACTAATTTAATATCTCTTTTTGTTACAATTACTCTTTGTGAAATTTTTATTACTATAAAGCATTGAGATTTTTCAAGGGAGAAGCAGGTGATAAAAGGGGGTAAATTAAATGTCTTTTTTTTCCCTGATGACAGTTTGTTCGTTGGTGGTGGTCTGAGCAGTAAGTTGGTCTGCCTTTCCCTTCATTTCCCCAATACATCCGCTTTCTGTAGTTCCTTGAGAGTTAATTACATTTTCCAAATGAAAAATTAGAACCCTGCCAAATTATTTTTTCCTAATAATTAGCTGTGTGAGATCCTCTTGAGTGCCTGATCTTTTGTGTGCTTTTCAAAAGAGACTTTGAATTGAAGTTAGGATGGGGAGCTCTTTCTTCAGGTAAACCTAACCTTTATCTACACCTGTAATTATTCTTACATAATTGCCAAAGAAAAAGCTTCATATTAACCATATCCATTATTAGAGGGGATGATAGGTCTTTTTTTTTCATCCTATTTTGGGAGTGCTTGGGCAGTGCATCTGTTAGTGTGTATGTACATTGCAATGTGTGGGCAATACCAGACTCAGGCTGCAGTCTTCCAGCATCAATCTTTGGAGAATTGGAGAACAAGAGCTGCACTCGGTTTGTCTTCTGTGCCAAACATCGTTCTCATAATGGAGAGGGTTTAGCCAAAGGGAATCAATTCACAGCACTTCAGTCTCCATCACTCACACAGTCTCTCATCTTGCCTGGATTTTGAGGTTTAGAAGGCAGACACTCTAATGGAGCTACTCCTTTAACTTCCCACAGTAGACATAAACATAGCAAAAAACAGCTCATCTTCAGGCAGGCACTGGTTCAGTGAATTGCACCTTAAAAGTATGTCATTGTTGTTCATAAATTGTTTCCAGAGTGTCAAAGATAAAGTACAGACATTTGTCTTAGGTCAGATCAATCCTCTTCTGTGTTCCATAGTCGGTGCTGTCACTTTTTTGTTACTTAGTTAGTGCATTGGTGGCCTAACCTTTCGTTCAATATAGTTCTGTTTAATAACAGATTTCCCCCCTAAGAGCTAATTGTTTATTCCCTATATTAAATTTATCCACGTTAGTCAGCACTGCTTAAATTATTACAGTTGTTTAAAACCCATTAAGTGTCTTTTCAGCCTGTGCAGCATACATGGAAAGAAACCAGAAGTTCCCAAGGCAAAGCAGATCACTTGGCTATAAATTTTAAAAATACAATCATGTGGCTTTTCAGTTAGTCTTACATAGGAATGACCTAAATATTTCCCTCGGAAGAGAACCTTACGTATATTTTGTGTTAAGGCAGAAGGGCTAAAAGGTGCAGAAAGCCTGAACTGTCAAGACAAAGAATGGTCCCTGTCACAGGAGGAAGTCTAATTCTCTAAGTTAATTGCTTCTTTATCTGTAGGATCACGTAGAAGGTTATCAGAAAAGAAATGACAGATGTGTCATCAAATGTGTCAGCTGCAGAGCCACCAGAGGTAGTGCTGGCTGTTTGGTTGCACTGAGCCGTAAATCTTTCCTTTGGGGAGGTTGAAAAAATCTTTTAAATCATCTCTTTAAATTACATAAGAAATTGATGATTGTTCTGCTAATTCATATTGCATTCCTAGTCCATTAGCCATGCACGTGATTCTGCACACTTTGAGCGTTGTCAACATAACCTAAACTCTGCAGTATTTGGGTGGATCCATCTGGCTGTGAAAACAAAAGCTGCTGTCCTGTCAGTCCATCTCTTTCCTTGGATTGCAAGTTCTCTTGGTCAGAGGCTCTTTTTGTTCAGCAAGCACCTCCATAATGCAAGCAATAATAATGAAATACAGCTTCCCGCAGAGCTGCGCAGATTCATCAGCACCGTACAAGTGGCTGCTGCAAGATTTATTCTGGGCCTCCTCAGGTGACAAGTTAGCCATCCACTTCCTGCTGCTATCAGAACTGAATAAAATTTTCACGGCCAACAAATAAAAACCAACTGCAGACAGATCTAGAAATCAAAGCCATTAACTGTAAAACATGATACCAAAAGTGAGCGTTCCTCCTTCCTGCTCTTCAGTCACATCAAGGAGGCACAGTGTGGCAAGAAGAGAAAAACAAGAGTGGAAGAGGGACTTAATTCATTAGTTTTGTACAATACAGCAGCATGAGAAGTGTGCTTTCTTCTCCTGTTCAGTCTGGAAGGTCAGTGCAATGACATGACTGATTCTTGGTGATTATGCTTACAAAACCAAGTGAAGGAAAAGCAGTTGGTTGCCAGTTTATGTGTAGTCCCTCATGGAATAACAATGCCATATCTATATCCAATTCCAGTTTCTCTTCTGTGCACAGACCGTAAAAACCTTACGACCAATTTTTAAAAGTAGTTACTCTTCAGGAGATTCCTTCTTTTACTTTGCAGTCCTGGAGATGAGTTAGTGTTGCTCCTTAAAATGTAGCTTCATATCTGAGATAAGTAATAAATTAAATTTAAAACCATTTTATATTGCAAAAATAATGCTACAATCCATTTGAAAATAGAAACCGTGGAGAGGACAAATAAAAAAACCTGTGACTGTGCAGAGGAAGGCTCTCCACATTCATTCCAGTCCAAGTCAGTAAATTCACACAACAAAGGCCCTGCAGACGTGACAGGTTTGGGTTGGGAGCACTGGCTGCTTTTCTCTGGTGCTAATAAACCACACAGCTCTTCCTCAAGCTCCCATTTGCTTGCCCTTTAGTGTTCGCAGTCCTAGGAATAAACCAGGTGTCTGTGTTCCATTTTAAAGTGGACTTGGACTAAAGATACCTCAGAGTTGTCTTTGGTAGAATGCTAATGGCACTCAAAAGGAGACTGAAAAATGATTTTGCATTTATATAAAAAGTGGTTTTTTATGCTGCAAGACATTCCTCTTATCCCTTTTCCTTTCTCATTGCAGTTGTTAAAGGTAATAGAAATGTTGAAAATAGTAATCCTGAGCATATCCGACAAGATGAATACTAAAATGTGTCTCAGTTTATAATGTAAACTGGTTTTAAATTTAAGTAGATTATGAAAAATATAATTTTATATCATTGAAGTATATCATCTTACTGACTGAGGAGGTTTCTAGAATATTGTACTCATTTCTGCACAACTTGATCAGAAGTATTTGGAGAGTGCTTAGAAACACCAGAATAGTCAGAAAACATCTGAGCAAAAACTGAAAAAATAAAGGCTAAAGAATTCAGTAAGTAACGATGACCAAAGCAGAAAGCAATGGGCTGCAGATGTCTGCAGGGTATAAACAGTGAGGATGGATAAAAATATTTAATGTAAGGCACAGAGAATTTAAGTGTAGGCTGAATAGCCAATAAAAGCAGCAGAATAGAGGCTAATATAAAAAAAAAAGTAAAAGGATTATGTAAGTCTTTAAAAATTAGATTTGGCAAAAGAGTATGAAATATGCTATTGGAAGGAATGTAATATTAGCAGGGGATTTGTATTAAGATACGTTCTCAGTCTCTTACAGTAGATCAAGTGCAGAGCTCAGTTGGATTCCTGCATGTTGGTTTGAGGCTGCAAGTGCAGAATTTGTCAGCTGGGATGTGTAGCTAGGTACATGTAGTTTTTGAAATCTTGTCTTTTACAAATGCAAGTACTCATGAGAAACAGGTATGGTGTGTATTAATACTTCCAACAAAATCATCCCCCACTTTTTCACTGAAGTCTTGCACTAAAGTTTTCTGCACAGTTCTGTCCCTTAGACTTGATACTGTGTAGGAGCCAATGAAACTGTCCAAGTTTCTATTTACTTGAAGCAAGTTTTTATGCAATTTCACTGTTGACTACATAGAATCATAAAAATACGGCTTGAGAAAAGAGTTATATCTGTTATTTTTGTGGAAACTTTCTCTTGGGGCTTTTTTTAAAATTTCTTTGATACCAGTGTTGATATAGCTGGAGAATTTCATTCAGCAACTTTAGAACTGCTCATAAAGAGAAGAGAAAAAAACATAAATTGTGACCCTTGGCTAGTGAGCTAGCTGAAGACTGAATTCCCAGCTGTATCTTACCTGGAGCTTTCAGACAGAGGGAGAAAATGGAATTTTTTTGGCTAAAGATTGGTTTTTTTCCGTCAATAAAGGTGAAACATAGAAAAAGCTTTTGGTTTCCTTAGCTGCCCGAAACATAGGGACAGAGATAGATAGCTATTTTTATTCAGATACAGTATTAGGAGCAGCACAGGAATCTTTTTGTCTCTGTTAAGAAAAAAAGCATTTGTGAATGGACTGTGACATCAATGCATTGCCCAGCCCGTGGAGTAATAGTTATTTAATACGGCAGTGATGTGGTAATTTTGTTGTGCTTTGCTAAGCAGGGAGAGCAACCGGGGTATTTTGGATTTTGTCTAGCTTACAGGGTTTGAATCTTCATTTATTTGCACTTTGTTCTCTAGTGTGTAAGACTCAGCATTAACACAAATACTGTAGGTTAGTCTTTCTTGGGGGAAAAAGTATCAGCTGACAGACAAACAAACCCCAAGGTGTTTCTCTTTGATTGGTGTCAGCATTTTAAACATAGCTTATAGTCTCCAGTTCTTCTTTCAAGGTACCTAAGTAGCAGCTTGCTATGCTTTGGTCTGTGGACTTGCGTTTTGCTGTAATCGTGTAACAGATTTATATTGTGATCGTGGCTGCTGTTACTCTGTGGGAAAACACTGTCAAAATTTAAATGCTTTGAATTTTGTGTGCGCTGGAAAATAGATGAATTTCACCTACTGTTGAGGTCTGGTCATCTAGATAATGATGCAGACCAAACTTTGAAAACTTGTTCATTTTGAATCGTGCTGAGCAGGAAGCACAGCCTGTAGACCTCCTGGGGATAGGTGGGTCTTGGTGCAGGCTCAAGCTTTGACATCCAGAGAACACTGGCACTGAAGGTAAAAGGAGGATTGAGGTCTTTCCACAAGGCCATATTCACTCTGCTGGAATTTGGTATGTGTAACACTGACACCACATTTTTACTTTCATTACCTAAAGAAATGGGATTTTCTTTTTTTATTTCCCTGTTTGCCTCTGTCTGTCCAGGAATGAAACGGAAAGAGGGTAGATTTATATTGGACATGAGGAAGGTTTTCTTACAATGAGGGTGGTGAGTCACTGGCACAGGCTGCCCAGAGAAGCTGTGCTTATCCCACCCCTGAAAGTGTTCAGCGCCAGGTTGGATGGGGCTTGGAGCAACCTGGTCTAGAGGAAGATGTCCCTTCCCTTGGCATGGGTTTGGAAGGAGGTTACTATTCCTTACTCCTCTGGACAGGGCGTGTGGGGCAGAGCGGGACGGGAAGGAGGTGCTTTGGAGACCTGATGTGGAGGGCAGGTCCTAGGCAGCAATGTGAAAGGGACTGCAGGCTGTTGCACTGGGGGAATAGCAGTTTGGGAGTCAAATCTGTGGTAAAAGTAGGTTTTACAGAATGTGACCTTTTGTACACAAGCCGTGGTGTATAGCTAGACCTGAAACTGCACCTCTGAAAACATTGGCAGTTCAGGCAGTGCCCAGCTGCAGCTGCCTGCTTCTCAGCTGAGCCTGAGCTGATGGGGCTTGCACTTCTTCCAGAGCTGAGCCTTGCAGGTGTTTCCAGCATTCAGTGGCTGTGCAGAGCCGTGTGCTGCCAGCGGCAGGGTGACAGGGCCCGGATCGGGGTGGGGATGCGCTGCAGCCGGAGCTCGTGGGCAGCCTGACTTGTCCTGCAGCCACATCTGCCTGCTGGGCCTGCAGCTGCAGTGGGAGCTAAAGCTGGAGCTGGCCTGTGGGGAAGGATTAAAAAAGGAGCAAATGTGCTGTTGGTAATGAATGTGGAGCTGGGAGCTCGGCTCATAACCCCTGTCCTTTCTGAGCTGGCTGACTTTAAAATATATACCCCATTAGACGAAACAGCCATGCCACTGGTTTATCTGTGACAGAACACTGTGCGCCCTTCCAGCCAGGATGTGAAGCTGCAGAAGGGTGGGTTGTCTAATGAGGGGTGCAGAGGTCTAATGTCTAACATTTCCTGGGAGCCAGACAAGTGTCAACACGAATCAATGAGCAGCCCTGGGAATTTATCTGCTGCTGGTGGGGTGCAATGGAGACAAGCAAGACTAAGCAGGCAGAGCAGAGTGGCCCAGAAGTGACCTGGAACAGCATCTGAGAGATGGCCTGTCGTGCTCAGAGCTGAGGCAGCTGTTGGGCTGCGTGTGTGACTGCAGCTCAGCTACCTGAATGCTTCCACTGGGGCTAACAAACTTCAGACTCCCTCTGTACTGCCCATCACCAGCTCACCAGAACTTAATAAATGTGAAGAGATTCTAAACGCATTTTACAGCCTCCTTGGTTTTACCCTGAGTTTTGGTCTGCTCTGAGAGCTCACCTCTTAATAATTGGTGTTACATAAGCAGCTAAAGTGTTAGGCAAAAATGCAACCAACAAGGTTTCTGTTGAATCCTGCCTGACCAAAATCCAGGGGAAAATAGGTAGCAGTAGGGTGTTTTATTAGTTCTGTTTCAACTGACCTGGGCTTTTTTTGACCTTTAATTAAAAGAAATGCAGGATTTTATTTCTGCTAACTGCAGAATAACGAGATCATTTAGCTGTTTAGTAATAGTAACCTCTTTCATCTAAGTACAGTTTAATTAACAGCTAATAATGCAGAATTTCAGGCAGCACCCTGAAAACAGTAGGCTAATTGCTTTGCTTTATTAAATAGTATTGGCACCAAGTATTTATAACCTTCAAGTTACCTTGCCATAATTAGCTCAATTCTCATTAGCTGCTCCCTCAGCCTCCAAGAAGTGAGAAGTTGGTGAAGGAAGTTAGAAACATTTCTTAAATCTCTTGGTTGTACAAATGATTTACCTAGATGAAAGAGCCTAATTACTTGAAAATAAGTAATTGCACCATCATCAAGATCATTATTGTATGTGATAAAAAAACAACTCTAAAGGAAGACCCAGTGCCATTTAAAACAGTGTGTTTTGATGAGAAAACCTTTGATTGGAATCATTTGAGCAATGTTTTCTAAAGTTGCTCTTTATATTTTTGGAATCATTTACTGGACTTCAACTTCAGATACCTAGTTTGGATACATAAGATGAAGTTGTGGCTCCTGAACTTTTTTTTCATCTATCAGACACTGAAAAACTTGGGGTGCACATAATTAAGTGCTCCAGCACTTAACTGGAAGGCTCCTAACTATGGGCTCCAGGCTGATACCTTATTGACACTTTGAAAATTGGGTTACCTGTTCTTTGTCAGCAAAACACTTTGCAAGAAAAGCTGAAGGTTTTCTTTGTTCTCTTGCCCTCTCTGTAGTGTCAGCTCTGCTAAGAGAGTGCACAAAGACAAATGAAGCTTTCTTGTCCTTTTTTCTGAAGAATAGACAATATTTTTTTCAGGTACACCCCTATACCCAAAGCAATTATGCTTTCTCCAGCTTAGATTAAATGTTCATGGTAATGGGTGTCAAATTGCTATTCTTGGAAATCCAGAAAGAGTAGACATTGCATTTTAATTATGTTCCAAAATACAGAATTTATCATGCCTAATAATTTATCATTTTTCCTCGGAAGCAAACTAATCAGTCCAATAAAATACTGATTCCTAGGCACTTGGGATGGACCTTCACTGAGGCTGTCTTCTGTTTCTTCTTGTCACGCTGCCTCCCAACACCCCAAATCCTTGCCCGGTGCCTTCCCATCCCTGTTCTCTGCTGTTCCCAGCACTTCCCACTTCCAGGCCCGTACCCCACTACAACACTTCTTGTGGAGCCCCACCGCTCCCTCCCTTCATTTTTTTTTCCTTATAAGCAGGTGAATTTGCCATGTGGATAGAAACTTCAGCAGAGGTCGGGTTCTGCAGGAGGGAGGCAGGTGGTGTGTGTGAGCCTGCACAGAAGCTTCCACTGCAGCACTCTCAGAGTGTGGAAGGGCAAAGTGATGTCCCCAAAAGTGCAGAGTAAAAGGACATTGCATCAGCAACAGCTCATTAGATCTCCCTACACCAAGAACTCCGCTCAGAAGTTAAAATGGCTTTAATTCTGTTCCTTCCCTCTCTTGCAGGGGTTGGACTAAAGAGGAAATAGAATATGGAAAAATTAAAGCTACTTCTACATAAGAGTTCCCATAGAGGGGCTTGCTGTGCTTGACTCGGGTGCTTTCACAATGCACTTTCTATTAATTTGTCCTTCCTTTTCAGAAGGTCCTTGCCTTTATTGAAGGGCCAACACGACATTAGAAATTTTCCTCAAAAGCAAAATAATTCCTAATTTAATGGCTCCTTTGATGGTGTTGTCAGACGGTAAAATAGTTAAGCAAGCAAGCAAGCATTAAGAGGTGAGATCTGCTTCCCGAAAAAAGGAGGAGGAGAAAAGCTTTTTGGAAAATGACGAAGCTGGCCTTGCTTTTGTTGCTGACATGAAAGTCTGTACTGATGTGAAGTGTAAGATGTTAATGCTGCAGCGCTGTGAGGCTCTGTCTGTCTGCTTGCCAATTTAGTTGAAATGTATGTGATTACAAGTAGAATTAACAGCATATTGAACTATTTCTCTTTTCAAGTGCCTGAGTTCTTTAGCAGCTTTTGAGCAGGAAAATAGTCATAAATATGTTGGTGTGACTGCACAAAGAAGGCGCTGTTTCTCTTTGGTGAGCCAGAGTTCAACAAGGCAATCTAGATTTATTCCTTTGATCGTTCAAGGCATTTGGGTCTGAATATTTTTGTTGATGCTGACGAAATTACAACTGTCTGTTTGCTGAAGACAAGCTGACACTTGTAGCTTCTCTGTGGCAGACTAACGTGAAATCGCTTTGAGATACTTGAGGGCCAGAGGTAGGATGGCTTCCTGGCTATGGAAGTGGGAAGCAGGTTTGAAGAGAAGAGTTTTATCCTTGGCTTTTCAGCTGATGTACTTGAGCAAACGCTTTTGACAGCCCATGTCATTTGTCCATGCCTCTGTTGTCCTGTTTGTGAGATGAGAAAATAGCGTGTTTTGCTGTCGGGATAACTTTTGCCTATTCATTGGATTTTAACAGGGCCTTTTTCTGATTTTTTTTTTTTTTTTAACTATTAGTGAAGAAAGGGGTCTTTCATCATGTGTTGAATACAAGGAGTTTTCTAAACCTAGTATGTGTGCTTAGGAAAAGTTGAAAAGAAAGTACACCATTGGAGCTATGCATGTGAAAGTGATTACGCAGCCAGCGATTTATTTTCCTTATAGTACCGGCAGAAATATAACATGCACTAAATAATTATTTGTAAACATGTGAAGACTTGACTAAATGGTTTTAAAATACAGTCTTCAGTACTAGTGTATTTATGTAACATCTCATACAGATACCCAGAGGGGCTGTTCATAAACAATCACAAAATATACAGAAAATACCAGCAGTTTACCTTCAGCTCATAAAACAGCATGTAGAAATGAAATTTCCAGCTTTTCTTCCCCCTACTTTTCTCTCTTTCTGATGGAAACTCACAGTAATGGGCCCTGCCATCTGCTACTATATATTTTCCATGAGTTTTAACATTTTGTTTTTAGAACCTGAAAGATGAGTAAAATGTGAAATTGCCCAGAAAATAATCATAGGCACGACAACTCAAATGTTAGCTCAGCTTGTCTGTACCCAAAGTGGTTCATAGCAGGTCTGTGCCCTGCCTCTTCAGAGGCAGAGCAGGTATACCCTTGGAATTAGCTGATGCATTCCCAACACAAGGCAGGAAGGTGGGAACCACACTGGCAAATTAATTCCCAGGGCAGAAGTAAACTCTGTGTTGCATTGTTACAGAAATGTTGTGGCTCCTTTCACCTTTCTCCCTCCTCCTATTTGAAAGCCTTGGTTTGCCGGTCTGGTTTCCCATCCTGCTGAGCCCAGACTGGAGCTGACAAGCTGGGAAGGTGTTAGAAAGGTACAGAATAAAACCTTCAGCTCAAAAAATGCTCACAGCTCTTAATGTGGAGGGAAAGAAGTGAGCAGCCCCTTCGTGTCACCTTGCTGTCAGCCTGGGCTCAGGATCCCTTCCCATCGGCAGTGTGTGCCCTTAGCACAGGAAGGGAATAGCTCTATCATTTGCCTCCTACTTTTTTAAGCATGCAGAGATAAAATTATTTCTTTGAATAGGTTCTGAGCAGCTCAGGGTCGGTGTTCAGATAAATCCTGTGCAGATTTGCTGCCTTTCATTAGAATGAGAAGCCTCCTTGGAGATCTTTGCACTCTCAGCCTATGCAAAAGCCCTTGTTACAGCATTGCAAGATTTTTCACTTAATATTCCATTTCGTAATTCTGGAGCTTGTTTTCAATTATCTCCGTTCTCTGCTTCATTGTGCTCATTCCTTTAGAATTTCCCTAGTTCACAGGACAGTTTTCAGGCTTTGCAGTGAAAGAAGATGATCTTTACCAGGTGAGCCCTGGGAAAGACCTGAAGAGCTTGTGTGCTCTAATAAGGTGGATGTTGCCTCAATCTGTAAAATGGGTCATACTTTAAGGAATTGTAACTTGAGTGCACAATACCCAATACCTAAATTGGACTTGACTTCCTAGTATTTTGTTGTTATTGGTGTACCAGTTAAAAAAATAATTGTAGGAAAATTACTTACACAGTGGAAAAGATGGGAGAAACGAATTAAAATTACTGGCTCATATTTTTCAAGGCACCAAGTTGTCATTGAATTTCAAGAGTGGGGAGCCTGCTAGACCTTTCAATCTTTAAAAATCTCCAGTCTTTTTTATCTTTTTTGCTCTTTTACACATTCCCCCTTCATAACACAATTCCTGTTCTCTGACAACAGTAATGCTTCCAACTACTTTACTAAAATCATTGTGCTGTACTGTGTGTTGACTTGCAAAACTTTTTGATGGCCTTTGCTGTTTTGTGCTTGCTTTGCAAAGTTTGGAAAGCTGGGTTTCTCTATTGCACCTGAAAAACTGAGCGAGAGAACAGCAGCAGGGGGTAAGAGTTTGGGAGAAAACTCCTGAATGTAGTATGTAAATCAAGAAGAGCCTCTTGAAATCAAAGAGTGAAGGTATATTTGATGAATAATGCTTTCCCCTTATTCCTACATGTTTGGTTTTTTTTAGTTTCTGCTACTTTAGTGCAAGTACACAGATGCTGACAATCATGCTCACTGTCTGAGAAATGAGTCAGAATTTTGGGGAATCTGGGATCTAGTTATTTTATGTGGAATAGGATTGATCTAACTTCCTTCTGCCTTTCTAGATTTTTCTTCTTGCATTGTCCGTGAATTTGAAACATGACTGAAATGCTGTGGATGTCCTTGAACTGATGTAGAGAAATGTAATCTAGCAGTTCACTCTTGTGAATGGAGCAGTGCTGGGAGATCTGAAATTCGGGAGATCTGAAATTCGGGAGATCTGAAATTCAGGAGATCTGAAATTCGTTCCTGGCAGTGTCCCAGGTTTGCTGAGTGACCAGTGGAAGGTCTTTTCTCTGTGTGTGCCTTTGCTGTCCTATCTCATGATTCAGGGAGTACCCCAATATTTAATAGCTGGTCATCCTCATGAGGAAAATGATGAAGTTTTCATGTGGTCTTTAATCTTTATATGCTAATAAAAGTCTGTACTGCTCTGTCTTACATAAAGAACTGTTTTTAAGTAGCAAAACAAATTGAAAAGGCATGTAACTGTAAAAAATATTTGTATTGTTATATTAAATTTCTGTGCCAGGTTGTGTTTTCTACAGGTATGTTTATATGGTGGGTTGTTTATTTTTCAGGCACTGCTTGACACTCAGAATCTTTTGAGAGCCCAGATTACAAATTTTACTTTCAACCTGGGATTTTCAGGGAAATTTTATCACACAGGTAAGAATGAAGCACTGAAATCACTTTGATTTTGATGGTGTTGTTTATAGTATGATGACAAGTAGGAATGACAGAATCTAATGGCCTAAGTATGCTGTGTTCCTGCATTTGTTTCCAGTGTGGAACAGATTAAATGCCTTCCCCCCTTTTATTAAAATTTAGTTTCTTTCGGCCTGTTGTTGTGTGGTAAATTCCACCAATCACATAAAATTTTCTATTGATTTCACTGAGGAATCTGTTGAGCTACCACAGGTCATCCCTGAGATTGTTTTATCTCTGCTGTAGAAATAATAGCAATATATATTAGCCATTAAAATCATTTTATACTTAAACCACTGTGGAAATAGGGAGAGATAAAAGAGAGGGTATTAAATAAGACATGGGCCAGTAAAGTGGTCCTAAACTGTCCCATTTTGTCACCAGTGCCTCAGCAGGCAGTATTTGAAATGGTCGCAGTTTATTATGCTAATATCATTCTTATATTTTCCAACATTTGTAAAAATATAATAGAAGTAGACACTTCAGGGATCTTTTTTTTTCTTTCCTCTGCAGGGACTGAGGAGGAGGATGAGGGCGATGACCTGCTGCTGAGATCTGTGGATGAGTTCTGGTGGTTTCCCCACATGTGGAGTCACATGCAGCCACACCTCTTCCACAATGAGTCCTCACTGGTGGAGCAGATGATCCTCAACAAAAAATTTGCCTTAGTGAGTTATACTTTTGCATTTTTTATTTACTTTAGGTACTCGGAAACGATTATTCTGTTTAGATTAGAAGAAAAAAAAATCAATTTTCTGAAAAAAGAAATACGCTGCCAAAACATGTGAAATGATTTAGTAAAACCACTGCATGTTAGGATTAGGTAAGTGTGCCACATTATCAAAGATGCATTTCTGCAGTGATACCCAATAACATCTTATATATTCCCTTTGGATCAGCTTTATATAAACTTGTTTTGAAAAGCATTGCCTTTACTAATTATTTATTCGCAGCAAAGCTCTGAATCAAAATGTTTCAGTGAGAATATAAGAAAAAATAGAAACAGATTTTAGATGGGAGGATACTAGAGAATTAAAGTTAATTTCATACAATAAACCAAAACAAAACTGCTATACATAATACATGTTATTTTTCTAAAGAGGTGGTCGGGTGTTCAGACCTAAATATGTGTTATATCAAAATATCTCATGAAACATAACTCGTTTGTTGAACTACATTTGCTCTTCCAACAGACTCATTTTTCTTCTTCCTTTTCAAAATACACTGGTTGCTCTTTAGGTGGCAGGTAATGACTTTGTCCTGGGAGGAGCAGGGGGATTTAAAAAGCCAGCGCAACAAAGAGTTCACTTAATGGTCCTGTGTCAGTGAGCACAGAAGGACAGGGTAGACCTGACTATCAACCAACTAAAGTTTGTATTTGAAAACTTGGCTTTTAAGTGAGACACATGCTTTCTTTGAAACAAAGATTTCACCAAGTTTGCTGTAAATTGTACTTGTACTGAGCACAGGACAGCTCTACTTCAATGTTTCCTTTCAAGAAAGCATTTCAAGAGAAGTTAGATTCCTGAAAATTTAAAAATCTTGTGACCAGACTTGCCCTTTTAATGTGATTCTGTGTACAGTGCAAGCTCCACTGGAAATAAAATGGGTCCTTGTAGTTCTGGTGTGACCTGAGACATCCTCTGGGATTAGTCTGCAGGATGTAATCCTTAAAGTGTTGTTAGGATAATGCACCTTCAACCCTGGTTCATGTAACTTCAGCAATTGCCATTTTCTTCACTACTTTCGATGCTCTTAATACTTACTGGTACCTTGTATTAATTTTTTTTCATGTTTAGACGTACAGGCATGGAGCTACTCATTATGGTTCATTTGCTCAAGAGCATTGAAACTAATAATCGAGAGAAGTATCCACTTTTTTGAAAGAGGCCGAAATTGCCAATGCCTCGTGCATTATCCTCTGAATGTGTGTGTTGTGTGGGAGATGCTCAACTTGGGAATCTCAGTTACCGAGCAATAATGGACACACTAATATGTTGAAGATGACAGGCCCATTATTAGAGTGAAATGTTTAGATTACATATGTATTACTGCCTATTGTGAAACTTGAGGGGAAGAACCTTAAAAATCGCTTTTGTTTATAGATAAATGAAGGCGATTCAGTGGGACGTTAGAGAATGCAGTTTCTTACATGTTCTGTGAAGGTTTTACTTTCTGATGTTTATGCATGCTTAAGGGAAGTAGGAAAGATAAAAGGCAGAAGAATTGGATTATCTGTGATGTAATTAAGTAGTGTAACGCTGTGTAACTGGTGGGGTATCCACTCTTCATCTCCTCATGCAGTACAACCAGGAGGGCAGATGTTCCTCATTCCTGTTTGGCAGATTGCATGTGGTGCCCTTTATGCGTGCCATAAATTCCCAAAGGGTAACAAGAATTTCACCATTCTTTTAAACACAGAAAAACCAGGGTTCTCCACTGTGATGGAATCAGTCTGTTAAACACAGTAAATGGTTTTACTAACATCACACCCCTGCTTTTCTAGAGGTTTTCATGTTCCTTAGTAGCTAGTTTTATTCAAAGGAAGCAGTCCAGGTATCAACCAGTGATTTGCACACACAGTATGATTAGGAAATATGGTGAAGATGACCATATAAATACAGACCATTTCAAAAAATAAGAATTCAAAGGGCAGCCTTCCTAAATCATGGCAAAAATATCTTAGGGACTGTGTGTTCTGCTAATCAGACTGTCAAGGAGTATTTGCTATATACTGTTCCTTTGAAAATCAACCTGAAGCAAAATGCATGAACATAGAGAATGTAATAGCAGCAAGGTCAGTATGTAGGCAAGATAAACGACAGGAGTCTTCAAAAATAGGAAATGTGCTGCAAAAGGGTTTACTCTACAACATCTGCCTGTAGACTGTTACAAGTGGTTATCTTTCCTCCATTTTAACATGACACTAAAATGGTTAAGCTGGCTTTTAAAAATGGATTTGTGTTTTGAATGGACTAGAGGGGAAATGCAGTGACTGAAATGCAGCTCATTATCCAAGTAATTGTGAAGGGATATGTAGTGGAAATCGTGGTTTTATAGTTGTAGCTGCCAAATGCCACGTGTTGTGTTGAGTGTATGCCAGTGATTTTTCTCTCTGAAATCAGAGTTTTTGAACAAAGTCCTTGGAAGAACTTGTAAGATTGCAGCTTTCTGTTTAATGTAGTTTGAAGAAACCAATGTAAAATACATTTATATCCTTCTTCCCTGCGTATTCATAAAAATACTTAGTAAAAAGGCTTTTGTCTTAAAATCCTGTGTTTTATCTTCACCATGCTGCCTTCCATCTCCTTCCAGGTCATTGTATTTCGATATTACTGTTATTTGCATTTCAGACCTGTTCTTAGTCTTTCACAAACAAAGCATTTGAGAAATGCCAAAACATCAAGTTGCTGAAATTTCTGAGGGCAGCCACTGTTCTGTTTTGTTTTAGGAACATGGTATTCCAACTGACTTGGGCTATGCAGTGGCTCCACACCACTCAGGAGTCTATCCAGTACACGTTCAACTTTATGATGCCTGGAAAAAGGTGTGGAACATCAGAGTTACCAGCACAGAAGAATACCCACATCTGAAACCTGCGAGATACAGACGAGGCTTCATCCACAAAAACATTATGGTGAGTTGTGTTGCTGCTGTTCATTTGGTACTTTACCATTTCATGAGCAATTTATTTTTAAGTGGAAAAGCAGGGTATCCTGAAATTTGACATTGTGAAAAGCGCGTATTGCTATGCATAAGTACTAAGATACATCTGACAGTGTCTTGTTAATTAAAATCAGTCTGTTGCTGGTGATGTTTCTGCTGATGAAGGTGGCATCCAGGCACCCTGCTGTCAGCAGTTAACAGGCTGTTAACTGCTCTAGTCCTACTGTTAATGCTGCTTCAGAGAGCTCAAGGAAAAAGTCAATTTTGCATCATTTAACACAGTATGCTGGTTAGATTTCTATCAGGTTTTAAATTGGCATAGTACCATTAAGTGCAAAAGAGTATTGCCAGGTTATGCCATCTCTGCATCAGTGGGTACCTAGTTTTGCCTTCCTATGAGCTGGGCACAGTTGCCCTTGTTTGGCTTCCTGCCACTCACAGGTGTGAGCTGGGCTTCCCACCCCGGCCCAGCCCAGAGCCTCAAGAGCCTGCAGGGAAGGAAGCCATCCCCCATCCCACCCCCAGGCTACCAGAGGGCTCTCAGATCCCACGGGTTCTGAATTACATCGTCACAGCGCTGGCTCTGACAGCCACGTTTGCCAAGAGGGAGGGCTCGTACCCAGCTGACACGGAAGGCGTGGTGCTGCTGCCATCTGGGCACTGGGGCGGAGGCTATTTCGGATTCACATCTCATCATTAGCATCGCAGAAGTGTTTCAAAACAGCTCTCCAAAATACTTGGTGGCACGTTCCCAAGTAACTTTCTTGCGGAGCGTGTGGGAGAGCAGTGAATGGGTGCCCTGTGCTGTACCTCTGGCTGCAACAAGCACTTTCAGGAGGTCGCGTGCCTTGGCACAACGCTGCCACTTAGAACAGAATTCTGGTATTGTTCTCAGGTTGCCATGGATCCCACTCTCCTAAGCTAAATAGTAATATTTTAAAGTTTTGATCTATTTTTGGGTGAAGCAAAGTAAAATGATCTCCAGAAATCCAGGGACAAAATTGACACCATATAGGGTTGAGCTACAGTTTGTTCTCCTCAAAGCATTTGCTGCATGTGAAATAATGGGTTCATGGATATGAACATTTCACAGAGCATTTGGGGAACATGGGTTCACTCAGAATCTCCGAAAATCTCTTCCATAGATGTTTGTAAAAACACGTCATTTGAAGACACATAATGAGATTTAACACAAGGACACTGCAGCCAAAAATCTATTTCCAAAAGCAGTCATATAAAACCACCTGTTCTGGGAGTCTCAAGCTTTCAGTTCTCCAGGGCAAATGCATCAATATTTTACATCTCCGGGCTAATGGTAATGAATACACTCAGTAAGAACATTGTTGTGTAAGAATTGCCAGTGCATCTCCCACCCAGTACAGCTTCATTCCCTGCCTCTGTGAAGAATTGTTCTCATATTTCATCAGTGAAATCCAAAGGTTTTATTTAAAACGTAGGCAAGTTTATAGCAGATGTACAAATTCCATGTGGTTTCTGACAGCACAGAATTTACGATCTGTGGTCACAGTATTCTCTACATCACAAAAAATATGTTGAGAAATGAAACTGCAAGAAATAAAGAGTACCTACAAGACCATAGCCTGTGTCAAATAAGGCATTTTTAAAGCTTTTTAGGCTTTCAAAGTTCATCTATTGTAACAATCCCAGTTTAAGCATTATACATGAACATCCATACTCAGCTGTTGATTTTCCATAAGGAATAGACATAATTGAAATACTCACCAGCAAATTACCTGAACTCAATAGAAAATATTTTAAATTTCTGATTAAAAACATAACTGCATTTATTAATGCTTCATATTCAAAGCATTTGTTCTTGGAAGGTTTTTAAAAATAATTTTTCTTGTACCACTTATTTCAACTGGTCTTAAAAAAACCACCACAGTTGACAGTTGAATGAGAAGTAAATCTTTCTTATAAGGTGAGTATTACTGGCAAAATTCCCCATGTGTCAGTGTAGAATTATTATTGATGGTGATGCCTAAGCCAAGAAAAAAACCCAATTTGCCTTTCCAATTACAGTTTAAATTTAAAACAAAACCATCATTCAGATAAAAGTGGAACTGATTGATATGATATAGACTGATAATATTTTAGATTATCTTTCACATTGTTTTAAAACTTTACACTTCAAATGCTGGAGTTTAGAATGAGGTGTTATGTACAGAATGAGCTTGAGGAGGTTGCAGAATTTTAATTTGGTGATTAAGATCAGTCCCCAGTTTCAAACAAAATGTGATGAATTTTTGGATGTAGCGATTTTAGTGATAATAATTCAACCACATTACTATTGACTTCTAGCAAAGTTGAGATGCCAAATATACCCAGCAATTATTATATGTTACTTCTCTGACTTTTATTATCCAATTCAAAGTATAAACTCTTGAATTTTTTCAATTTTTTTTTTTTCTCACAAATTCAGGTGCTTCCTAGACAAACTTGTGGTTTATTCACCCACACCATTTTCTATAAAGAGTATCCTGGAGGTCCAAAGGAACTAGACAAAAGTATTCAAGGAGGAGAGCTGTTCTTCACAGTCGTTCTCAATCCAGTAAGTGCAGTGGAATTTTGAAATGTTTAAGTAATTAAAGGAAAAGTTGCTGAAGATTCGAAGGCTGACCAGCTGGGTCTCTCAAACAGTAATCATTACTCACAGTGAGCTCTTCTGCTTTTTCAGTTAATTAAATTAAGATCTAATGTTATATATGTTCTGTTAGTTGTACAAAGCAATCTCTACCTTTTTTTGACAATTGTTTTATTAGTAATGCACAATTTCCAGCCTGTCTTGTTCTTTATTTTTGGCATGAAATGAGACCCCTGAAATTTAATTTTTAGAAGAATTCAAGTGTAAAGAACTGCTTTGAATATCTCAGGTAAAGTCCATTTTTCTGCTCTGCCAAAGTCATGATGCCAAGTGTTGGGAGCACTTACTGAGCTGAGAAGGCTGCAAGCAAGGAATGCTTGGGCTCTGATCAGTTCTGAGAAATTTCAGTTGCTTTCTCATAGCAACTTCAAAGAAAATATCCAAGTAGAAGAACCACACAATTCAAAGAACAGATCTGAGAAAATGAGCCACATCTGCTTAACCTTTCATTTATCTTTAATGGAAGATAAACAGCAAGTGAGGTGATGAAGCTACAGAGCATTGACAGAAGAGAGCAGTGTAGTACTTCAAAATGGCAAGGGATTAGGTCAGCTGCTTCAAAACTGACCTTTTAGACAAGCTTTTAGGTGAGGTTTTCATTTGGGGTCCAAATCAAACATATAAATAAAGTTCTGTTGTTTTACAGAAATGTAGTCACTGGGAGCACCGAAGGGAACAAAACATACACCCACTCAAATCTTTTGGAATAACAGCCTAAATATTTTGTGCCTGTTTTTAATCTTCCGCAGTTTAATGCAGTCCAAAGGAAAAGTGTTTCTGTAAGCTACTTCAGCAATTTATATGCTGGTCTATTTCTTCAGCCTCAAAGTCTTTCGGGCTATAGTTTTGGCTCTTTGAGAGCAGTTACTGTGTTTTGTTCCCTATTTTCATGTTCACACAGCAGAATTAGGAAGTAGAAGTTTCCCTTCCTTAGCACACATGAGGTTTTCCTCCTAGAGGGTGGCAGTAGTTGCAGTCCTAGCTTTGACGAAGTGTATCGTTTCAGGCACAGCATGGAATCAATCACAGAATGGTGGGGGTTGGGAGGGACCTTCAAGACCATCTAGTTCCAAACCCCGTGCTGACAGAACTCACAAAATTCACGGGATGGGGAAGATATTGGTACCATAGCAGTGCCTTGGCAATATGTGGATTTGGACTAGAAGTTGTTAGGTTGGCCTGTTAGACTTAGAGGAAAGCACAGTAATGGTGTTTTGAGTCAGGACAAAATATATTCCACACTGAAATACAGCCACAGCAGCCAAAACCTATTTTACAGCAGTAGGGAAACAGCAAAATTGAATATGAGCGCTTGAGGCATAAGCCTTTTAAATAAAAAGAATTAAGAGAATGGAGGGGAATTACAAGATAAGCAGTGAAACATTCATGACTTTTGATATTCATCATGGAATTTTGATCATGCCTGTCTGACGTTCTGGAATGTGAGTATAGTACTGTCTTTTTGTACATTACAATTAGGTCTTTGATTCATGCATTGCTATGTAGACTGTGTGATCCCCTACTTCTGAAAATTACGATATCCCCAACACAATACAGGCTAAAAGAATAGAAGTTAAATGCAATGTTTTCTAAATATAACTGTAAATGGATATTAGGCCAAAATCTGCCCAAGACACGTTTTAAGGAGTGCCTTTGAAAAGATGATGTATTTGTTTTAAATATCTGCCTATAAACATTTTCTCAAGTTCTAGCATTAGCCTGGCATGTAGTCAATTTAAAGACTGAGGTTTGTAGCTTTGTGGGTTTTAGGTCTTGCATGTATTTATGTCAAAATTTGCAAGTCAGATTTGGGCAAAAAATTAGACATTAAAATGAAGACTTAGTAGCTTTAGGAGTCTGTCTAATTATGGAGTGGCATTTTGGATTCCATAAGCTTTCCTGTGTTTTCATTGAAATTCCTGGGATTTCTTCATGTGAAACACCCAGCTTTTGAGAGGGTGCAAAAATTCCATTATGAGGCATTTTTAAAATGTTATTTTTCATTGATAAATACAAAACTAAGAAGAGAAAACACTACCCATCAATCATTACAATGTCATCTAAACAGTGTTCTCAATAATGAGTACATAAATAGTTAGATTCCAAACCTGGAAAATGTGAATGTGAGTGTGAATTAAATATTAATCTTAAAGGATTCCTTCACTATGTTTAATTTGGAAGGGAATATAGTTTTTGAGGTCTAAGTTACCAGGCTGAGACTTCAGAAACTGAGTACCCTACACTAACATAAATGCCCTAAAAATAAAGCCCAAAATTTCTCAGTGGATTGGCTGTGCAGTGGTAGCTACTCACAGGAGAGGCTCAGCCTCCTTGTGGTGTGCTCGATCAACCACAATGTGCAGAATAAACCACAGGAAACCACAGGAGCAGGTGTGCATCGGTGAGTTTTTGTCATGAGAGCCAGCCGGGTTGCCCTGCTCCCAGGGCATTGCACAGGCACATCCTGCAGGCATGGAAAGCCCCAGGAAGTGCTGCTCTGCAGGTGCCATTTGGGTGTGCGGGAACTGACAGTGCCTTGTTGGAGCAGCAGATTTCGGGGCTGGCAGGTTGTGCTCGTGTGGTTTGTGTTGGTACCCCCACACTGGTGCCTGGGAAGTGCTCCTGACCATTATTCCTGCTGTGTTCATAAGGCACCTGAATTCCGAAGTGCCACCAAGCTGAAAAAGAGCTCAAGCACTAACAGAATGCTGTTATCCTCTCTTCAAGTAATATTTTGTGTGTGTGTCTCCTGTTAAAGATCTTGCTGACTGCAGCCGCCCTTGGGTGAGATCGTGCTATATCAGGATCTTGCACAAAGTGTTTCCCAGGAAAAGAAAAAGCAAGCTTCAGCAGCCTGTATTATTGATATACTGGCATTATTTCCCCCTACGTTATCAATTGACTTACCGGGAGGTTGACTGACTTGCACTGATTTAACCAAGGAATTCTGCGGCAAAGCCACAAGGAGAATAGGCATCGTAGAAGTGTGTAGTGATGAGTGTCGTACCCAGTCAGACATGTCTCCTTCTCTGGTTTATTGTCTCATATTGTTACTGTTTTTCACACCACTGTACTGACTTTAGAACATTTTAGCAAGTATTTTACCTGATAAACTTACTAGAATCTTCAGTGATTTCAGATTCATCTCTCTCTGCAGTATCCAGTGAAATTCTTGGATTCGTGAAACAAATTTCTATTCAATGTTTCTTAGAATGAAATTGTACCAGTTTCCTAAATATGTATTGTAACTGGTGAAGGAATTGAGCCATTAGGTTTTGAGCTATGTTTGATGAAGAGGTCACTAGAGACACTGCTATCAACTCTATCATTGCTTTTCCAGTGTGCTAGGAATCTCCTTATCAATACTGCTGAGAGTCTATCAATACTTCTGAACTGCTCTGGAAGTAATTAGACCTAACAACCAAGCCAAACGAAACATAGCTGGACTGAATATTTGGATCTGCGCATTTTGCTCAGTGAAGTCAGTGGGATTTTTCCCATTTCCTTCCCATTGTCATTCCTATTAGTGGGATAATACATAGATGTATATGGATACATATATATCCATGTTCCTTATTCTTCAAGGCATTGACATGCTGGGGAAGGAATAGAGTTGAAAATGACATGGACTGGAATGTATCTCATCTGCCTTCTGCCAGTTACTTAGATATTATTCCTGAAGTTTATGTCTGTTTGTTTGTTTGGTTTAGCTTTCAAATTATCAGATGGAGGGTATGTTTTTATTCTGAAATGCAGCTAATCTAGTAAAGCCCAATTTTCTTAATCTAAGACTGTAATTTATTTACAGAGAGAGACGTGGTCTAAACCAATATGGTAAGCTTCTATTCAGTAGTGTCAGTAAAAGGTAAAATGCCTCAGTTTAACCTTGCAGAAGGCACACATAACCCAGTCCTAATAGTCCAATATTCCTTTGAACTCTGGAAGGTACAGATCTGGAGCTTTTCTGTCCTGTGACAGAAATGTTTAAGGGTAACCAACAGTTCATCAAATTTTTCTATACCTTTGCTGCCCCTAAGAAAAATAAACGTAAGAGAATACATTAATTGCATTACACACACTCACAAGTGCTTCCTTGCAAAGGAAAGTGTGTCTGCAGATGGAAAGAAAAGGGAATATGCCCTGTGGAGAGGAATTTGGTGAAAGCCTTCAGTGGTTGACAGCCCAACAATGAAACTAATGTGTAGCCAGCTGTGTGCTCTTGACATGGTTACAGCAGTGCTGATGAAGAGGAAAGACTGTTAATGCTTTAGGCCCTTTGTCTGATTGATCTTAAAATAATTGTAATCATTGTATGCATTCAGTTCTAAGTATTATTTTCTCCTAATTTTTACCTCTCCCCAGTTGCACTGAGTAGAGCTGTTGTTAAGCTAATTGACTTGCAGCAAGGGAGAAATTATCTCCTTTAGCACTGAAAATGAGAGGATTTGTATGAGCATCAGCAGAACCTGCTGTATCTTAACGTGACCCTGAACTGGCACTACAGAAGAAAGTACAAAACCAAAGGCATTCAGACTCAGATCTTCCCTTTCTGTCCATCTTGCTTGGCACAACCTCATATTTAACTGTACTGAGTGTGAGAAGCAGCAAAGGTGGTTCGGTTTGACAGGCTTGCCCCCGTTCATGGGTAAGTGAGAAAGGCATCAGTTTCATCACTTGGCTGTCCTCTCATGCCCATTTTATGAACTCTTGGGAACTCCAGAAAGAGTTGCCATTAATTGGGGCAGGGAGGGAAATCAGTTTTGCTGAGCATTTTGTATTCTTTGCCTTCCTATTTGTTCTTCAAAACCCACCCATAAAAGCCAGACAGAGTCTGATATTTTGTGGGTGGAATAGAAAAAAATACAAAAAAAAAGATCCTAAATGAGCAGGCAGTGTGGAAAGGTTGTGGAACAGACAGGAAGAGCTGTCTCTGTAGAGGTGATTCCTTGTGACAGTGGACAGGAAATGCATTGAAACTGTGGCAATGAGAAAACTTTACTCTTATGATCCTTAAAATTCTTTAATGGAAAGCTTTGTGCTAGTGGTTTAGAGTGAAGCAAGTCTTTTGGACAGTGCTACCATACTGAGTCACAAGGGGAATGAGCACCAGCCGGCTTCCTGACTGTCAGATCAATAATTCAGAGCTACACCAAATACATCATTTTGTTGGAGCTCATAACTCTTCCCTGGCTCCATCACGTTTGTAGTGGGCACACACTACATAAACGGAATTGCCCTTGCTGGCAATCTGTGAGTGGACGGGTCCGTGGCAGCTGTGAAAGCAGCAGGACAACCTCAGGGCTAAAAAGGGAGTTGCAGGCTGGAATCTCTGTGGTGGAATTAAACACAATTTTTCTGCAAGCCTACAGGTCTAAAGGACTGCCTTTCAGCTATCAGAAATGCATACTCAATATAGACTGTGCTCTGATTTGTTGTTCTATCACTCTGCCAGTCTAATGGAGCAAAACCTGCTGTTACTGTGTCTCTGAATACCTGAAACAAAACTGTTCAGAGTAACTTGGAAACAATAGCAGAACCGCAAACAGAGTGTGCACAATGCCAAATTAATTGGAATATAGGTGTTCTGAGAGTTAGATGTACCCTTGTGGCCTGTAAACATTTGCTCAGTAGCTAAAACACCAGCAGTATTCCAAATTGGTAATGCATCTGCTTGTAGTGCCTAGCTGAGATTGCAGAATTAATTGTCAGTCATAATTTAACTTCATTTTGAAGGGTTGTGCAGAACTTCATTGAGTTGGGAGGCCTCAACGCTGCCTTTTAATGTTGCTGCACAGATGGGAGGGTGACACAGTGCCTGTGACAAAAGTACCTTGATGACTGGTTTATTAGTAGGAATTTATTCAAGTTGGAATTGCCTGCAATAGATCTATATATGGTAAAAAAAAAAGTGCCCATTATGTAATAAATGTTTATTACCAGTTTTTTCTGATACCAACTCTTCTAGTTACAGATTTGAAATGCCAAAATAATTAATCTCTTTAAGATCATCAGTGTTCTGCAAGTATCAGACTTCATGTCCCTGATGCTTGCCACAGCTGACCTCAGTAGAAGTCTTCTCTCTGCTCTAGGATCTGATCCTGGCAGCTTAATAGAGACCCCTTGGCTCCAGGGGGAGGAAGCCACTCTTGGGAATGGTAATATCATTCCTTTGGGAGGCAGGCAGCTCTGGTTTTGTGAGGAAATAGCAGCAGTTCCCAAGACTCCAGAAGCTTAGTTAGTAGAGTCCTTGCTGTATAATTTCAATAGGCACAGCATCCTAATATTGATTTTGTAGTCATCAGTATTTTCTAAAGTACCCATCCAGCCAACACAACATCCATGACTGTAAGTTGGGTAAGTTGTTGAATTGTTTCATTCGGTATAAGTTGTTTGTCCAACATCTCTCTGCTCTTGACACATAAATGAGATCATGCTGGTTCATCTTTTCCTGAGGTGTGGTTTGATAGCAGCAACTCCTTGGTCCCAAGTCAGGTTTGTTGACCTAGAAGCTGTTGCCTCTAATTGGGAAATGTTGTAGTCAGGAAATATGTACCACAGAAGGAGCAGTCAAAAAGATAAAAGCTCTTTCTCCTGAGTGCTTGTTCTCATTTCCCTACATTTCTGCAGTACCAGTCAGAATCCCAAATAAAATCAGGACTGGGGAAGGAGAGCAAACATAACTTAGAGCTCTGTCCTTTTACTCTGGGGAAAGAGAAAATGCTGAGGAGAAGGTGGAAGGAGAAGGCAGAGCACAGGAAAGCACCTTTGCTCTTCTGATCTGAAAATGTGTTGAGAGCAGGAAAGGAGCAGCTGCCCAGAGGCCAGATTTAGTCCCAAACCATCATTTTAAAAATTGTCTGCATTCCATTTCAGTTCCCTCGTGAAGGATATTAAATCCCATGGAGAGTGTGCATTGAAGTGCAACCAAGATGATGGTTTGTTTATGAGGAACAGCTAAAAAAGGGTGATCCTTCTGCACTGAAATAAAGAAAATGCTGAGATGCCTGAAAGAAATTGTTAGAGAAGAGTGCTGCAAATAATAAAATCAAATAAGCTCTTTTTATCTGAAAGGGAGGTTAAAATGCTTGTTACAGTAAATATAAATCCATTCACAACTGCTTCCCGTTTGAAGGAGGAATAAAGAAATATGTGAAGCTTTATGTGTATTTTACAGCATTTCCCAGAGGTGGAAGATTATTGAACAAATAGTGTTATTTACTAGGACTGGCCTTGTGTAATGGCCACAAAGGACTCCTTTTATGTCTCCTCATTGGTGGTTCCAAGAGAGTAAGCATAGCATGCTTTTAGTTGCAGAGAAAGAATAATGATTCTTGTTAATTAGAACTTGTTTGAGTGACTCAGGATGTGGTATGATAGAGCAAATCAAAGCATCATAACTCAGTATGGAAGGGAAAAAATCATCATTATGTTATGTCGTGGTGTGAAACAGCACCACCAGCAGATGGAAGGGGAATGATGTGCGTGCCCATCCTGCACAGATAACTGGGGAGTGGTCCACCATCCCTCTCAGCTAATATGTGATGTTTTTGATGCCATATAGAAGAGATCTTCTGTACAGTGTAAAGTCATGTATTAGGTCATGTATCTGGTTGATTAAGTATGGACTTCTTTACAAGATTCAGCCATTTGAACCAGGATTTGATAATCTTTTTGTTGTAAATAATTAACCATAAAGTATTTGACTTTTAAAAATATCACTAAAATGGGAGCTTAGGTCTCTGATAATTTTTCTGCTTCACTGACACAGTTTTATATGCTGGAAATTATTTATGATGATATGTCCAGTCAATTTCTCAGCCTTCACTGACTTTCTTAAAATTACAGTGATATTCTCTTCAGGGAAAGAATAATCATATTTTCCCTGAACTAGCAATCTTTTCAACTTCTCTTGCTTTTTCTTTCATGGCAGTGCTGTAGTTGTTGGCAGGTGAGGAGTTGCCAGGAGGTGCATTGACATTAAAAATGTCAGAGGTCAGCCCACGTGTAGGAAAGAAAGGGGCTGTCAAGAAAGCAAGTTAACCTTTTTTATGGAAACCTGCTGATTGTATCTTCGGTGAGAACAACATAGTCCTGTGGCTGCTCTGTTCCTGCTTTGAGAACTGAAATACAAAAGGAAACTTGAAAAGGTTATACATTTGGTTGCCTAAAGGGAAAGGGTTTTCAATCTCAGTCCTACCCGCAAAGGAAGATCATCTCCTAGTGATTTAGCAGTGTGTATCTTCTGATTTTACTGTAAATACCAGCTTTTCATTCTTTTCTTTTTCCTTTTTTAAATTGAAGGTTGGAATTCCTTTACAAAAGATTAACTTCAGTTCCTGAACTAATTTCAGAATTTATGACTATGATAAGCTTTTCTTTTTTTAAAGAGGCTTACATCAGGTCTTACTTTAAATAGAAATTGCTCATTCATGGCATTAGCAGATTTATTTATAAAAAGAGTCATGTTTCTAAAATTTTAATGGAAATTAGTCTGGAGAGTTTATTTTGGGAGAGTTCTACTTTTAAAAGTACTTCAAGAAAGAAATCTTGGTGGAGAGGCGAGGGTTTGCAGATTTCAGTGTAAGACTACACTGCTACATCAGTGAAAAATTACCTTGGAAAGGGATCGTTTTGCAAAAGAGAGGTTTGTCCTCAGCCTTTCCTCAGTCCCTGAGAGCCCATCCTTGCAGTCTGTGTATTCTGCTGTCCTCCTCAGCTCATTTGTAGAAGGGATCAACTACTTACTCTGTAAAACTTAGACCTGCAGCCACGAGATCAGTCACAGCAATAGAGCTCAGCTGCTTCCGCAGTCTCTGACTTCTTTGCTCTTCCACAAACACAGAAATCCCATTTTTAACATTGCATATGTATTCCTCTGTAAGTAAAGCCGTGGGCATTGTTTGTGCTGTATCCTGTGAAATGAATGTACATACAGATGCTGTCGGTGTTGCCCAGCCCCAGGGTAGGATTGCACATCCTGCTGCTCACAGAGCCCATGGGACCTGTTCCAGCGTTTTCCTCTTTGATTGCATCGAGTTGACTCGAGCAGAAGGGTGGAATTCAATGAAGGGCAAGGGTGGTCAGGGCTGTGTGACTGTGATCCAAGGCTCGCTGCGCGGAATAGCAAAATGCAAATGAGATTTATATTACCTGGGGCTGCACTGCCACCTAGTGATGCCAAGAGTCGAGGTGTGCTCTTTATTTTGTTTCCCGCAGATCAGCATCTTCATGACGCACTTGTCGAATTACGGGAACGACCGCCTGGGCTTGTACACCTTTGTGAATCTGGCCAACTTCGTTCATACCTGGACAAACCTGAGACTGCAAACCCTTCCCCCCTTCCAGCTGGCTCACAAGTATTTTGAGCTCTTCCCTGAGCAGAAGGACCCTCTCTGGCAGGTGAAGGCTGAGCAAGAGATCAGAAAAAAATTGTCTTGCTGGTGGTTGTTTTTTGAAATTCTTTGTTTTAGTTTCTTGTAGAGAAAAGCAGTCATATTCTTAAGTTGGTTCCATAAAGCAGCCTACTGAAGCTTCAGGATGTGATTGTGTTCCCTATCGCTTGTAAAAGGCTGTGACATTAATATGCATTGAGATGTGTAATTAAAATTATCTTTAATTCATTTGATTTGTGACTTTACTTGCTTTTAGAAATGTGGAGAAAGGCAGGAAAGTGCATGTTGTCTTATTTCTCTTCTCGTTTTGGAGCTAACAGGAATAAAGCATTTGACAGAAAGGTTTCTATGCATCTTCTAGCAATTAAATAAATGTACTTTTCTCCAAGCGTGTATGGAGAAGAGGGCATCCAAAAAGAGAAAAGAGCATTAAGACCATGGATCCCCTAATTAATGAAGTAGAAATAGATTAGATAGAGCAGAAAGTTATTCACAATAGCTGAGAACTGCCCAAGGAAGAAGGTAGCCAAGAAGCTGTAGGTACCTGAGTCCTGACAGCGATAATACAACCCCAAATATAATCTTTTTAAGGTATCTTGGTAGAAATACTCTAAGGAGCAAACTTTACTAAATCAAACATAAAATGTATTTAAGGTTGCTTACTCAAATGTTTTCCAGCCTTGGATACTCGATTGCCGACTTAGAGTCAGAGATTGCAAATTTGTACTTAAATATGTGCTTTGAAGTTCATGCTGGTTTTGAATAAAACATTGAACTAGAGGGGAAAATGTCAAGGATTTTGCATAACACTGAGAGAGAATGATTTTTAAAATGGAAATTAGCATGTAGCCAAATTACTGGGAAAACTAAAATTAATTAGAAAAGACACGTGTAAGTTAAGTGACTAAGACATACTGTATGTGGTGTGTTTTGTCCATAATTAATGTGATTTTGAATACAGGTATCTATTTTTTAGCCTAAATGGGGTACATGGAGATAATTGCCTTCATCTCAATGCAATATTGCCAAACAATGGTGTCAGAACTGTTTGTGAGTAGCATTTCCAGAACAAACTTAACTGGTTCAATTGTAAAGCAGAAAAAACCCCAAAGATTAATATGATGTACTGATTTGAATTGGAGGATCAGAATATGTATTTGTGAATAGAAAGCTTTAAATCATAATTAATTTAGTATTTCAGTTTAAAAACTGCAGCATATATGGTCCGGTAGCTGTTACAGGAATGGAGCAACTACATATGTGTAGAATATATTTCTTCAACATCCTTCTTAAAATAAGTTGCAGATGCTTAAGAGAATCAGGTTCTGACCTGGTTACGTTGGAAATACCATTCTGAATCACGGGAATAGTTCTGGAATGCACAGCTTGGTTTTCAGTCATAAGGAAAAAATAATAATTTCTCATAAGAACATTTGTACGTGGGTGACAAATAGGTAGTTTATATATAAGGGTAATTTAAGTACCTTATGAAGTGTGATGACCAATGAAATTCTGAGGTTTCTTCTCTGCTTTAGAACCCCTGTGATGACAAACGGCACAGAGATATCTGGTCTAAGGAAAAAACCTGTGATCGGTTACCAAAATTCCTGGTCGTAGGACCCCAGAAAACTGGTGAGATTTTCTTGTATTCCAACAGGATAGGCTGTGTGCAAGTTCGAATAAGTGTAACAATTAATCGCTGTTGACTCAGGCTGCTGTGTAGAGATCTTGATCATCTAACAGCATTTTTTTATTCTCAGATAACATGCAGATGTAGCTTAATAATGTAACTTACGGCAGCAGACAGTACACGCAGAAAATGCAGGGTTCAGGTGCGTGTCAGATTTTTTGGGGCTTAATGTCAAAATGAGTAAACTTTGATACAAGAGATGAACAAGATAGATAAGTTCTTGTCAAAGTGGGAAAAGGAAAGCACAGGAGAGACATCCTTCAAATGGGTTGGATTCTGAATTGCAAGTTTTTTTCTGTCCTGCAAGTATCTTGTTTATAGAATCTTGTTATTTCTTGGCATTTTTTTCAAGTCAAGACGTTTCTAATGGGCATCTTTAATTACAAGATTGCAGTAGTTTATCAATTAACTCAATGGTTGTTTTTCTTGTCTGTAATCAGAAAATTTCATGTAAGCTTCCTTTCATCTTCACCAATCCCCAGTAGCTACTGAGCGCAAGATTTTTAAGTTATTTTTGTGACAGTCTCATATAAGCCAGTCATTTTTTTTAAAACACAGCTATTTTAAGTAGGAAAAACAGATTTCAGCCCTGGCATTCCAATATCTGTGTTAACTATTTACAGTTCTTTAAATGTCTTAATTGTAAGAGCTCAGAAGGCACAGGCTCTTAGGTGACATAAATGAGCATCCCCTCAGTATAATGAAATGGAATGAAGCTGATTTAGTCTGCTGCGACTATGATCCCCCCCAAAATGCGTGTATGTGTATTTTTATTTTAAATCTTGGACTTTTATCCTCTTCGCAGGTACTACAGCCTTGTATTTGTTCCTGATCATGCATCCTTCCATCATTAGTAACTCCCCCAGCCCAAAAACCTTTGAGGAGGTACAGTTCTTTAATAGAAATAACTACCACAGGGGGATTGATTGGTAAGATGGGTTATTAGTATAAATATAAAAGTTTATATATTGTGAACAATAGAAAAATGACATTCTGTTGGTAATGGTAACTGTGCATATATAAAGTGAGATGAGAAATAACCTTCAGTGTCCTTCTGAAATGAGAGATAAATGCAAGTGAATAATGATCTTACTACAGAATATCATAAATGCACTGACTTTTGTGAGGCTTTCCTTTAAATACGCAGGTATTAATATATGCAAAGCAGTAACAAAGTATGTATTTCTTATTACACATTACTTTGAAAGTGGCACAAGTAATGGTCGTTAGTTGGATATATGGACACAAAAGTTCCAGCTGGAAATTTCTTCAGCATAAAAGAAAAAGAGTATCAGGGAGAAACATTTTTTCTTTTACATACCATATAGAAATAATAACAATGTAAAGGGGGGGCAGGGAAAGCCTCTCAAAATGTTCTTTAAAGACGGGGTAATTAGGCAAATGTGTCTCTGTGGGTCAGTGAGTGGTGCTGAGGCAGAGCCTGTGTCCCTGCTGCCATGTTCCCTGGGGCTCCCCGGGAGTCCCCAGGCACAGCTGCACCCCACGGTCACTCCTGATTCCTCTGCTTTCACAAAGTGCTGCCCTGCAAAGCACTGCAGCATCAAAGCTGCTAAAGTGCTGGCGTGGCTGGGGAGCACCAGGGAAGGATTATTGATTTCTTGTCTTGTTTCTGTAGTTTACCCCCAGTTTAAGGGAGAATACTTTTATTGCCTTTGACTTTGTATTCATCCATAGAATTAACAGGGTGAAGGCTGCTCTGTGGTCTCAGTGCAGACACATCTGATCCAATTTGTTTGTACGTTGAGAGAGTTGTAATTGTGGCAGCAGATTCTCACTGGGAAGGGTGGTGAGCCAGCCAGTTGTGCCAATAGAGAGGTGCTGGGTGAATGACTGGAGTAGGAAATCGCTGCTGAGGCCTTTGGACTCACTGAGGATGACATGCAGGCGAGGAGACATAGCAGCTCCACACTGATGGAGCATCCTAAGTACAGCGAGCCAGTTCTTCCACCGAATCAATGTTTTCATGTTGCTGAAAACTGCTTCGCTCTTTCCTCCTGCCTTCCCCACTTCCCTAGGGTGCAGGTACAGTTTGGCTGCCGCACAAATGCCAGATTACTGTCATTTTACGTGGCACTGGTGCATAAAGCTCACGGTGGTCACCTTGTCTAGACCAGGCACATTCCTTTAGCAGGTTCTTGCACCCACTTTGTGCCCCACCACCCCTGCCCCACGGTTAAGTCCTGGATCCTCAGAACTCCCTGTTGGTGTAGTTGCTTAATTCTTAGGTTTGCATTCTGTCTGCCAGACAGATCTCTCAGATCACTGAGTCCGATAGTATATTTTAATGCTGGCTTGTAATGAGCTTACCACTTTTTAATTGGATACAAGGGCTCTCCTCATTAGTCCATTAATTGGCTGGGATTCTTGCAAGAATCACAAATAATCATCAGCTCACTTTCATTTACGGTTGTGGAGATAGTGCTTTATCCCTGAGCTGACTCTGACTTAGTCTTTGTCCGAGCTTGGATTTAGAGCAAGGCCAACTACAGAAGCAGAGAGGGGGTTCTTTTAGCCCTCAGAACCTCAATATTGCCATTTTGAGAGCAGTATAAATGTAAATTGTAGTCTTCCAATAGAGATGACAGAGTAGTAAGATGAGAACTGATCCTGCTGCTGTTGAAATGGAGAAGTCTAAATAGACCAGTCCTGCATTTCTTTATGTAAGCATTGCTACAGCTTTCTTAAACAAGTTTCTCTAAAGCTTCTCAGCTTTGCCCTTACTGAATTTAATAATTGTCTCATGAATGAGGGACTGAGCAAGACTTCTGCAGTCTGTGTCCAGCACAAATGCTGACCCTAAACTTTGAAACCTCTTGATAGCACACGTGGTCCAATCTCTTTCCATTTTTCACTGATTGCACCATCAACAACTCCTTTTTTTCATATTTTCAGTGTTACCTAAAGAATCAATTTACCTTTTATTTTTTTTCCGAAATTCATTGTAGTGCCATATTTGATGTTAAAGGCTCGTAGTCTTCATTGTCTTGTATTTATCATTTTACTTCCAGGACTTTAGTACAGCAGCATAATAACTCCACAGATGCTCTGGGGCAGATTTGCCCCTAGTGCCCATTGCCTCTCCCAAAGCTGGCCTTCTCCTTTCCTGGTAAAGCATTCTGAGGCCACACAGTCAGGCTTCTGATAATTATTACCTTCTAATAATTTTGTGATTAAAAATGGGTACAGCTTCATCTTTCTCATCAAATCAGCCCCAATACTTTTGGGAAATAAGAGTCCATTGACATCAGTGGTTACAATTTGAAAGGCAACAAGAGCACAACATTTGTATTAGAATTAGCTCACGTGTATGAACAGAACAAAGTAAGCCCTGGAAGAAATCTCAGTCCTTAAGCATGGTCTTCAGAAGAGGCTATTATAAATAACTTTTATTTTTTCAATACAGGTTAACTGAAAAGTCAAGAGGGCCAAAATTTCCCATTTATTCTTTTCCCCAGTAGAAATGAGAAGTGGTCTAAGGACTGGGGATAAAGAAGTCTGTATATGACAGCAAATGCTGGTATTTAACTACAGCTTTATAATGGACAAGGAAGGCTCACAAACAGAACTAAAAGGACTACAACCCAATTTTCCCAAAAAATGTGACTCATAGAAAAACAAGTGAACTGTTCTGTCACTGCTTAGAAACCTTTTGAAACTGCAGGGGTTTGTATCAGTGCATCTTCCCCCTGTAAACAGGCTCTTATTTTTTTGAGTGAAAGCAATTCTGATACTAAGTAGTTTTTCTTACAGTATTGCACTTCAATTGATGTCAGCAAAGGGCCAGACTTGGAAAACTCAATTTCTACTTTAGATTTCAGCAGTTTGTTCTGACTGAAAAGTGAGAACTTGCTAATTTTGAGATACATAAATACTGTAACATTTTTATCCAGTTAAAAAAATAGCTGCAGTGTCTAGTTACATGTAGTGAGAAGAAAGCTAGCAGAAAGTAAAATATGATCAAAAATATAATGTAAACTTCTGTATGCTTTTTTTTAATTAGGCTTTTATTTTATTCTAGAGTAAAATATGCTTAACAGATTTATCAGCCTTTGTGTGATTTTTAAGGATGATTTTGCTTTCCCAGGTACATGGATTTCTTTCCCACTCCTTCTAATGTTACCACTGACTTCCTCTTTGAGAAAAGTGCCAACTATTTCCATTCTGAGGAAGCTCCCAAAAGAGCTGCTTCCCTCATCCCCAAGGCCAAGATCATCACCATCCTCATCGACCCATCCGACCGGGCGTATTCCTGGTACCAGGTATGCACCTGGGAGAGCATGGGTAGGCACAAATCCAGGTTTCCACCTTGAATCCTCTCTATATCCTCTCAGCATATATCTGTATAAAGTCAGTGACCATCTGTGATCACCCAGGGGCTGAGATATCTATCATATTTTAAGGGTTAAAATACCAGAGACCACTTTTTCAAGTGTACCTATAATGTAAGCATGTAAAAATGGTTACTTAGGCAATTAATTTATGTAATCAGCACAAAAAGAAATTAGTTTATTGCCACAGTTGCCTAGTTCATGCTCAAAATACAAGATAGGTTAAGAAATTTTTGTCAGTAAGAGCATCCAGTTTTGCCTTGTTTTTGTGGTCTGTAAAGTTCCAGCAATGTCACTCCTTTTACAGCATCAGCGATCCCACGAAGACCCCGCAGCTCTGAAATTCAGTTTCTATCAGGTGATCACAGCCGGCCCTCGAGCCCCCTCTGAGCTCAGAGCTCTCCAGAAGAGATGCCTGGCACCTGGATGGTATGCTACCCACATTGAAAGATGGCTCACTTACTTCCCACCTTACCAGGTGAATAAGACTCTTGACATCCTAATCTTACAGATTTACTGTCCTAAAAGTTTTTACCTTTGTACAAGTCTTGCCTACTGAATGATGATCTCGGGGATATCCTTCAAATCGTTACACTCCTTCTGGTGCTCTGTAAGATCAAGGCTCAAAAGATGCACATCCTAAGCCCTGAACATCATGTGATAACACCAGACCAGGCAGACAGTATCATGTGATCAGTATCTCCTTGGTAGATTTATTTCTGGAATGGAATTTTGTGCCATTGGCAGCATGTCTGGCACCGCTCCCCACCCAGCAGTTAGAGGGAGCTTGGCTGCAATCCCAACCTTCTGTTTATCCAGGACTCCTGTAGCTGAGACAAGTTGGCTGCAGGCAGCACCTTCTGTTTTCCTGGAGTGTGCCAAGGAAGCTCTGATGCATCTCGTTGGTGTTACTCTCCACGTACTCTGTTTTCAGCCAGCCTTGTATCTCTCTTCATCATATATACAATGCTGCAATATCCTGGTTCTCGGATGAAATTCTCCTCATTATGTTTTCATTAGCTTTTCTCCACAAGTAACCTGCAAATATTGAATAATATGCATTGTCATGCAGATTTTTTCCAGATTTTACATCCCACAGTGATAGTGAAGAACCAGCCCTGGAAGCCTTATGTTTTATCTGGAGAAGTAGTAGCCATTAATATAATTTTTTCTCTTGGCTGGACCAGTCTCTCTCAGTTTCCTGCCAGTATTTCTTATCTTTCTAGATCCTTCTCTGCTATTTCTCTGTTGTCACAACAGCTTCCAATGCAATATAATTTCAGATTTAATTAAGATGCTACTTACTCTGCTCCCAGGTCATTAATGATGATGACAATTAAGACTGGGCCCATTATTGTTTCCTGGGGCAGTACTCTCCATATAATGGAGTTCAACAGAGGTGGAAGTTTCAGTTGCAAGCCTGAAATAATGAATTTCAAATTAAACCTCCATTTATTTTCTCTGTTGTAGTTGCTAATTATTGATGGACAGCAGCTGAGAACTGACCCGTCTACAGTAATGGATGAAGTACAGAAATTTCTGGGAGTCTCTCCTCATTATAATTACTCGGAAGCCCTTACGTGAGTTAATTAGCTCATTATTTTCACATGTTCTTACATTCCTAAAATACCAGTTAGTCTGTAAGTCAGCTCTCTGCAGAATAAAGCCTCTCATAGTCCTTTGAGGTGTCAGTAGGGTGAATTGTTCAGAACACAATTCGGGGTTAAATTTTCCATGAATTGTTCACTGAGCTACTTGGCTGCTACAGAAGTAGAACTCTGGCAGACAGACAAAGTACTGCTTTGTGAGACTTGCATATGAATTTTGAATGGATCAAAAGGAATTTTACTTCCTTAAGTGGAACATGAAATGCTGATACGCATAAAGAGAAATGAAATAGAATTAATTTCTCTTTATTTTTGACATTAGCTGGAAAATGGATTCAGCGGTATCAGTCAAGAATGTAACATCCACTCCTTTGGAGTCTGCCTCCTAGATTTGGTTACACACAAATTTTACACTGCACAATGTTTGTTTCAGGTTTGATTCACATAAAGGATTCTGGTGTCAACTCTTGGAAGAAGGAAAAACCAAGTGTCTTGGAAAGAGCAAAGGCAGAAAATACCCTCCTATGGATTCTGAGGTAAACCATTATGCTCGCTGGCATTGTAGAGGGATTCAGTTGGCACATATGGAACATGACACAGGCAAAATTGTAAGGAGGGAGAGAGGACAAAATTAAGTAGGTGTTAATTATTTCACTACCTTTCCCTACAAAGGAAATGTTTAAGATAGCTGTGGAGTGCATAGACTTTCAGATCTTTATTTCAAATATGAAGATTAAATCATAAAAAAAACAACAGCAACAAAAAACCCCACAAATTCTAAAACTGGGCACCCCTTAGAAAACTAAACTCGATGCTTCTGAAGCCCTGTTGCCTTTACTTTATGGACTTAAGCAGCAGAGGTTCCATGGTGCAAGTTTCTTCTCAGTCACGATCAGATGGGTGGGTGTATTTGTGACTAGTTAGACTGTGACGAGGAATGCACTCTCTGCTATAATCCAGTTTTAAGAGGGGTTAGGTTCTGTTTCTATGGATGTTGTAAATGCCTTCCCCAGACAAATGCTCAAATGAGGAAATTTCCATCAGATCAAGTACTGCAGCCTGTGCCCAAGGGCAGTTTAGTCTCCTCTTCTGGCTCTAACTTTTATGTTGATTCAGTCTTGCATTGCCATCTCATTTAGCCTGACTAAAATGCAAATAAAAACTTACAGTCTGAGCTGCAGTAAGAATTAATGTACCAGGTAAGCTGGGAATTTTTCTCACAGTACTTAAATTATAAATAACTTTACATCAGTAGAGTCATACTGATACAAAATCATTGAGTAAGAAGAATTTTGGTCAGAGATAAACTGCAAACTCTTGTCTTCTTCAACTCTAAATACTTCTGAAAATGGGGGTTGCTAACTGATACATGTCTACATATAAAGATACTTTGGGAGCTGTTCTTTCAAACACACTGCAATAACAGTATCTGCATCACCTTCAGTGTAATTCTAAATTTACGAGACTGTCTTAAGAGTAGAATCAAATTCTGCTTTGATTTCGGTGTTCATTTTGGACAACCTTTGTTTCCCTTAAAATTACCTTTTAGAGTTCAGCTCCTTGAATGCAGTAGATAGCATAAAAGAATATAAATTACATAAGAGGAAGTAAAGTTTTGGCACAGGTCAAACCAACTTTGAAACCTCAAATTCACAGCAACTACAGAATTTTATTAAATAAAACCCTCCTCTTTTGTATCCATCAGTGCAGAGCCTTTCTGTCAAGCTACTACAGAGATCACAATGTGGAACTGTCAAAACTCCTCCACAAACTGGGACAACCCCTGCCATCGTGGCTGAGACAGGAGCTACAGAAAGT
This sequence comes from Origma solitaria, assembly GCA_013397895.1. Taxonomy (NCBI): domain Eukaryota; kingdom Metazoa; phylum Chordata; class Aves; order Passeriformes; family Acanthizidae; genus Origma; species Origma solitaria. The sequence goes on along the minus strand of VZRL01007201.1, from coordinate 71,791 downwards.
GAGATAGCATTGGAAAAGAGCTTTTTGAAATCTCCCTTCCGCTCTTCAGTCATCATATCTAAACTTTCCAGCAGCTACCAGAAGGTCTTGTAAGATATACCTCTTCATAAAAGTGTAAAGGATAGATATTACTTCCATATGCTGGCATGTGGATTGTAAAAAAATACGTGTATTTCTTAGAGCTCTGGTGGGCCAAATCTTTCTCATAAACATTTCTGGGCCTGTGGACTTGTGGACTACTGTGCACATATGTGGAAGTTATTTACAACTGGTATAAGCGTCAGAGATACATGACCTGTCCAATTTCACGGTAAATATTCACATTTTTATATATCAGTTTAAAAGTATTGTGTCTCATGTAGGTTTTGTAGCCCTTTGTTGGACCACTGACAGTTTTTCTTACTATTTGATTATTGTGTTGCATAAGATAAGAAAACTTAATGTAGCACAAAATGCCAAGTGTACTTCTGCCTTTGGAATCAGCTTGCTAATGCCCAGAGTGTGTGCAGGCACAGGGGAGCAGTACAGTTTTCATGTATCGTTAGGCTGTGCATGGCAACAAATGCACCCAGCAAGATTTGGAATCCACAGCTGTAGAAAGAAAGCCACAAACGTGCAAAACAAAACCTGTGATTATATCCTACAACAACAAACCCTTCCAATGTGGGAAGGGCCTTTGTTTGTAGTTAATGTCTGATTTTGTACTGACCGAGATGTGAATTATCTGAGCAGACATTTAATTGGATATGTGAAGCACCCAAGTTGCAGTATTAGGCTGCAACAGTTGTGATTAAAACTGGGGACGTGCAAGGAAGAATAGAAAAGCCTTTCAACTCCTGGTTCTGTGAGCAGCCAGATCTGGACACTGCTCTTACATTGCTGGGAGTCAGGAGTGACTCCACTGAAATAAATGAAAAACTCATTAAAAGCAGAAACAGATCCTTACTTTTATTGCCTTAATTTGCACCAGTATTTTTTCTTTAATTTATTTGCCTTTTTGCTTTTTTCCCCTCAACCTGATCACAGTTGTAGCATCTTTCTGCTACCTTCAGTTAACATCAGCTGCAAAAATTACCAGATTTCCAAATGAAAATACCAATTCTGGTTTTAGACATGTTAAACATGTTTAGCAATAAGCTTTAGAGGGTAAAAAAATAAATACAGTGTTTAGTCATGGTAAAAAATTAGACTCAAATCATGGGAAACACAAATGCCTGCCCTTGCAGTGGATATTTATGTAGTAGTTTTCAACAATACGTCTCTCAGTGCATCAGTTTAGATGTGAGATAAAGTCTAATTAATACTGCTTAAAAGTTGAGGATCATTGGAAACTTCTGCCAAGTGTGGCCTTAATGCTTGTCCCTGAACTTCGGCTCTGAGTGTTTCTAAAGGCATGAAGGGTTCGTGAAAACTAGAGAGAACTACAGTACTAAATGCAAGGCTTTATTCAATAGCTCTGAACTGTTTCCATCATTTGTTTCAGGGTGAATACTTAAAAACATTCATCAAATGGTGGAATCATCATCCTATGTCTCAGTACTGTTTTACGACATTTATGTAATCACATAATTTAACTTCCAAGGTAATGGAATGGAAACCAGTCTGTTATTCCCCAAATAGAAAACAGATGTTGAGATCCTTACTGTACCTCTAACTGGTAATATTTTATTATTTATTGATTTTGTCTGTGTAATATGTGGTTTTGATAGGCCTGTAAAGAAAAAAATCTGAACAAATTTGCTGTATATAACAATATTCTTTACACAGCACATTTTTGCTAAGGGAATATGCATGATTAAGGATGAGGACCTACTAGAGTAGACATTTTTAAAGACGAACATCTCTATTATTTATTAGAATTTCATTTCATTTCATTTTAAATATTCAGTCATATGGATTTTTCTGAAAAGATGACTTGTCTTAAAGTACTTCTTGTTTGATAAAAGAAACACTCTGGATTGTGAACATCTGTAAAAGCAAATACTCTGCACGCTGTGGACAGCTCATGCATCCTGCAAGCATCCATATAGATTTGTTACAGCTAAATTGAATAACTGGAGAAAATACCTGGAGTTTTCATCCTGTCACAATTGATTTTACTCTTGATACAGCTTGGTGTAACATCACTCAAACATTTTAAAAATGCAGGGATTGCACAAAGCTCCTGTTGTACAGTGCTGCCTCGGTTACTCCATGTTCTTCACTGTAGCAGTGTTGTAGAATAGAGGAAAATGGGAAGAACCTTGGGCACTATCAAGTGCCTGCCTGCTCTTTTCAGGGTGAGAACACAGATTGAGTGCCTCCTACGTGCAGGAGGAATGGCCTTCAGTCACATTCCTAGTTCATTCTTTGTTTTAAAGAATTCGAATCTGTCCTGGGGAATTTTACAGCCCATTTGTGGTCACCATGAGGCACTGGGACACTTAAGTCCTCCACATGCATGACCTCGGCCTTGGGTGGATTATTATTTGTTTGGAAAAGGACGGTATGAAGCCATGGGGGGGTTTATTCCAGAGCTATGCTATTTAAATGTGTTCTTACATTTAACAGGAGCCTTTAAAAAGCACTTGTAACATGTGCAGCCAGCTTGGTGGAGGAGGAGGAGGCTGAGCACAGCATGCAGGCACAGCTGGGTGTGTGCCAGAGATGCACAGAATCCAGCGGAGTAACTGAGTCACACCATACGAGTTACCTGGCAAAGTGTAACCTGTTCTGTTCACAGCCTACCTGCAATCAGTGTTTGAGTTCCAGAAACAGACTGTCAGTATTAGTGCTCTTTAAAAAACGGATTTGTTACAACGAATCTCTGTTTGCTAGTCCGAGTCTGATGTTTTATTGTGGCTGGTAACACAGCCGTGGTTTCTGTTCCCCTGGTAGGTAACTGCACAAGCAATTTCTTTAACAAATGCTTGATTAGGTGAGTTTCATCTTCATTTTCATAAACGCGACTTTGAAATTTGCTTTCTGCGGACATCAGTGCCATTAAAAACCAATGTGTGGTTCTGAGCAGATATTGACCGTGTGGGGGTATAAACACAGAGCCTGATCTGAAATCACTTAATTATTTGAGCAGACATTCCTGAGAATACTGTGACATTTTCCCAGTTCTACTTGTGCAGAAAGAATTAGTTGGAATGATTTGCAGACTATCTTGTACAGACTATCCTTTTTCATTGCTTAAAAATGTGAAACTTCCTCAGGAAGAAATTAAATAGATATTTCAATGTTTATAGATGTAATACTCTTGTCATTCACATTGAATGAAAATTGCTGGAAACATTTTTCTCAGAGTTTTTTTTAATAAAAAAATAGATATTATTCTGATAGTGGCATGGTATTTGAAGTGCAACAATAAACTCTGATAAGAAAATGTAGTGCTGTTTGGAAGTGACTTTCATGTTCACACAAGCTGTCCTTTTCCAGGTTGGTTAGCAGTTCTTGCAGCTTGACACTGAGCTACAACACAGTTCAGCAGTACAGGAGCAGCATGAAATGTTTTCAGAAATGAAAAATTCTGCTTACTCTTGCTGTGAGTGAATATTGCTGCTTTATGCAGCTGCTTGTTTTACTGCTTTTTCTTCCTGCTTACTTCTTATTTCTTGTGCCAGCACTTGCTAATGCACTGGAGAAACATCTCCAGAGTTTGCTATTTTTAAGATAACTAGCAAAATTTATTCAAATTATTTTCCTTGGGGATTCAGTAGTTTTGCCAATGCATCAGCCTACACAGACATGAGAAAAGCTTCCTTTGGAGAAACCTCTAAAGATGGTATGAATGTCCAAAGGAAAATTCACTGTTATCAACAAATTCAGAACAGAATATAAAAACATACTTATCTAACTGGGCAAAAGCTGCTTAGGGGTGTGGGAAATAGGAAACCTACATTAACAAAATATTGCATTCATTACAGAGAAATGATGCAGCCTAAAATGAAGATGTCTAAACTTCTTGTGTAATACCCATCCCTATAATCTCTTAAAGAAAGAGTAAAGTAAGAACAGGTAGTGAGAAAAGGGGAAAGATCCTTGCTACAAATAATACCTTCGTGGTCTCTGTCTTTGATTTACCTACTTTCATATAATGTTTCTTTTCAGTTCTTCCAATCCACCAGTTCCTAAAGCTCAAAGGCAAAGACACATTTTTTTGTCTCTCTGGGTGACATCGATGGAGAAAGGACAAGAGTCAGTGAAGGGCAAATCCCAGGAGCAGGAGTTAACAACAGCTGAAACCAAGGGCTAGGAAAACCTGAATGGAGGCGGAGTTCAGGCAAATTAAGGGTGATCATCTGGAAAACATACATTGAGCTTGAGTCTTCCCTGGACTGAGGATGACTAGTAAGAGTTAAGTAAGCTGCTATGGTGTGAAGGTATAGCAATTATGGGAGATACAGACTTGACATTAGGAAGCATTTCTTTAGGAGAGGGTTATCAGACACTGGAACAGGCTCTCTGGAGAGGTGGTTGATGCTCCAGGCCTGTCAGCGTTTAAAAATCATTTGGAAAATGCCTTTAACAACAGGCTTTAACTTTTGGTTAGCCATGAGGTGGTTGGGCCTTTGGACTGATGGTCCTTGTATGTCCCTTCCAACTGAAACAGCGTCTTCTATTCTATCCTGCTCTAATTAAAAATGAGGGTGGGGAAATTTGGCCAGCATACCGTTGCTTACATGGACTAGAAAACGAAAATTACCTGTGTGCACCTAAAGGAATGACTTCATTTTTCTAGCACATCTTTCACGACCTCTGCTTTTTTCTCTGGTCCATGGTTTTCAAATTACAAGCACTATTATTGTAGCGTCTAAGGCCCATCTTATGACTGGACCAATTATACACACGTGTATCTACACAGATGCAGCGGCATCGTTGCCTAGACCAGCTGCAGGTCTCTGCTTTGTTTTGGAGAGTGCCCTAAGGCGTTTTTCTCCCGGGGATGCTGCTCAGTGTCTTGGGGAAGGAGCGGGGATCGAAAGGGAAGGGAGGGAACAATCCCACTTCCCCTCCGCGCGCTCCCCGTGCAGCCGCGTTCGGTGCGCATGCGCGCCGTGGCCCCGCCCCAGCCCGAAGCCCCGCCCCCGGCCNGAAGGGTGAGGGTGAAGGTGAAGTGGCGGCGGTGCTCGCGGGTCGGGCGCGTTCTCCTCCACAGCGGCAGCGGAGCGGGGCAGACAGAAGGTAGGTTCCTTGACGGGGTGGGCTCCGTGACAGGGAGGACGGGTGGGAACCGGCCCGCGGCGGCCCGGGGCCGGGGCCCGCGTGAGGGAGGGAGGGGAGGG
>VZRL01007201.1:30718-66470 GCA_013397895.1 Origma solitaria | reverse complement strand
CGGGCAGCGGTGATCCATGACTCCATGGGGGCTGCCACCTGTGGCTGACTCCCTTCCTAGGCATGGAAGAGCAGGGCCTTGCTAATTGGCAAAACTTTTACTCTCTCGTGGGTATAAGTCGTTGACTGTGGCAAGTTACAAACCGAGTCTGCCGCCGGGGTGGCCGTCTCCCCCTTTCTTTGGCGGTTTTTGGTTGGTTGATTTTCAGTTTTCTCCCTTCTTTCCCCCCAATAAGTTATTACAGACTAATTTTTAATTTGTTTTTTAAAATTTCATAGGAGTGCAGAAGCTGAAAGTATGGAGACGTACCTGTTGTCGAAGATCCTCCCCCCAAAACGTATGTGCCTAGGTGTGTGTTACCAATAAGCTCCTCCGAAGTGAGGGTTTGGGCGTGAATAATACCGATTTGATCATTTGTGTTTAGCGATTACTCCACGGTGACTTGTCTTGTGAAGTAAAGATATATGCTCGGTGTTTTGTTTTAAGGAATGCTTCATTTTTATGTGTTTTCGGAACAGAAAGGTATAAACAAGTGCATTAGTTTGGCTAGGAGAAATTGGGTTTGGGTGTAGAAGCATTAGAAAACATAATCTGCTATTACCAGCATAAAATGTATGTTGCCAGGTACTTTGCCTGCCAGACTAGAAGTATCTGAATGCACAGATTTCTCAGGGATATCCTATGCAAGGGGAATGTCTTTTTCGATAAGCATGAGAGTACTAAGAGAAATCTGCAGCTGCAGGAGCAAGGGAGGTTGGAAGTTGATTACCAACAGCTTTGTTTCAGAGCAGTTTCACAGCTCATGGGAGAGTGTCTTACTGTTCAGTGATGATGGCTCTCTTGTTTGTGTTTCCAGTAGCAATATTAAACTTCCTCAAACTTGTTTTTGCAGGGGAAAAGCACACTTGAGTTATGATGACAGAAGAAGATGGGGCTGAATTCCACATGTGAATTCTAGGAGTAGCTGTGACTAAACCTGTTAATTTTCTCTTAGGGTAGGGTAGATGTGTTTAATCGTCTGGAACTGATGCCTTTTGGGAGCAGTAATATTTCTGGTTGTCAAGCAGAGCTAGCAAAAGCTAATTTTAGGCTAGGTCTTAACCTTGATTTTTAAATAACATTAAGATTTGGAGCTTAATGAGAGCTTCTGCAGTCCATCTGATCTTGATGAAGAGGGGCTGGAACCCAGCTTACTGTGCCTAAAATGAGTCTTAACTGCTTCTGTACAGACAAATAGAGTCAGAATCTCATTTTGTGCTGCTGTCAGGGATGTGCTACTCCTGTCTTTGGGCTGTCACTTAGCCTTAAGCAATTACAATAATGATTTTGGTAGTTGAGTGGCTGTGCTGCACCTTAAGGGGTGGCCCCTCTGCTGTTGGAGTGTGATAGAAAGGTTATTGAAATGGGTGTGCCTGTACTGCAGAAGCTGAAGGTAAGTTTTTGAAGTCTGGAAAATGGATGTGGGAACTACAGTTGTAATTCTGGTGTCTGTGTGAATGTAACACATTTGAATGTATGAATAAGTCAATAAAAGACATGACTTCAGCTGCAAGTGTGATTTCTTTCTTGCAAGACTGCTGGTAACCAAGACTAGACCTGCACATGTTTGTTGGAATTGTTTACACGTGGCAACTGTGCCTGTTCTGAGGATACATCTTGTGGTAGCAGGGGCTTAAGTTTGGCAGAATCTGTTTCCAGGTGGCTGATGCATTGTCTGGGAACCACGCCAGAAGTGGTATGGCTTGAATCAGAGGTAAGTGCAGCAGGGCAGAAACGGTGATGTGGAATAGAGCTGCTTTTTCAGTTGCAGTTGCTGAGGGATCCGTACTTAAGAAGATTGATGGAGATCTAGTAGGATCATTGCATAGTCAGACAAGATATTTTACTAATAAGTAAATGTACTATCTTAGTGAATAACAGCTGTGCTGGCACAATCTCTTACAGAATACCTTTCAGATAATTTTTTTTTGCAAGTAGTTGGAAACTGAAAACTTCAGGGAAAAGGGGGGATTTGAAAGGACTGGGAAACAAAATCTGAAGCCAGGACTGAGGTGATCAGTATGCAGTGTAATCGCTGCTGAGTGTTTGGCAGCTGAGGTCGGGATTCCTGCCTGAAGTGAATGGAGCAGAACTGTGGGTTCTAATTACAGCATGGATTAGATCTGAGGAAATTACTTCCGGTGGTTGTGTTTGGTAGGGAGATTAGGGAGCTGCCATAGGAAACTTTAAACTTTGTTTAAGCATATACTTTTTCTGCCCTAGCGGAAGTACAGTTGAACTGAATGTGTTCTTGTGTGGTGCTGTAATAAGTGATAGCACACCTGTTTAATTGGTGGTGTGTGATTTCTCCTCTTAAACAGCCCTATCATATGGCATTCGTACTGCTCAGGATTCCAAGTTGGCTGCCAAGCCTGGCAGCCAACAATCAGGAGTGCATACTGTGAGTTTCCTTTTCTCCGAGAAGATCGGACTTCTGTATGAAATTCAGCCCTTCTAGAAAATCATATGTCTGTTCCACAAGGGCAGTTACTTGCTTATCTTACGTGGGCAGATGCCAGGCAGGCTGGCCCTTTTATTCTGTGAAGTTGCTCAGGGTCGAGATAAGATAGACATGGAGGCAGCTTTGTGTGTCAGTTGCAGTGATGTTTCTCTTGTTTACTTGTATATTCTCTGGAAAATGAACAAAAACTTGGGAAGTTCAGCAGGGGTACATTTAACTAAGTCTTCCCAGTGCTGGGGAACCTGGATAGATGACACATCTGTTCAGGATGGTCATCTCATCTGGTAACAGAAGTGTCAAGTGTTTTTGTGGTTTGTGCCACCATTAACCGAATTGTTAAACAGTTTTAAAAGCATAGGATGAACTTAAAACAACCTGAGTTAAAGCATTGGGAATTACGTCATTCAGGGACAAACTTCCCTCTGAGAAAATAGCCTGAACTTTCTATGCTTTGAAGAAGATGCTTTCGAGAGTACCCATTCTCAGGCAATAAAGCTCGTGTGAGGTTGACCCAGCTGATGTTCTGCAGCAGTGCTTGTACATCCACAATTAATGTACAGAAGTTGTCAGTGTGGCAGTTTTTATTGGATACATGTACACCATCAGGCTCACTGAACAAAAATGAGAATGGCATAAGGTGGAGACAATTTCATTTTATGTAATAAACTGAAAAGGCATGCTCACTGTGGAGACAGTAGTGCAACAGTTTAAAATCTAGTAAAGCGTTCTATTTAAAAGAGCAAAACTAACAAAGTACTGTACTAGTTCTAAATGTTTACTACACTTAGTATGCAGGCTTAATTCCCCCTCCCCCATAAAGTATCCTATTTCTGTGGTGCAACTATTAAAAGATTATTATTTCCCCTGTATACAACGCATATATTGTACTATGTAGCCTACTTTACCACAAGTCACAATGGGTCTTTTACAGCAAAGCTCGGATGTTACAAGTAGATACGTTTTGACAGACTGACTTCCCCTGTTATTAAGGGCAGTATAGAAGTAAGAATGTAATGGATTCGAGGTTCACTAGCACAGTGTTTCACATTGGTCTAACAGGTGATCACAGTACCATGATTTTTTTATGTTCTTAAATATTTCACACTATTTCAAATAGTGTGGAATTACAGAGAACTAAAATATATTAAAGCACCTCATGTACTAGTTTAGCACCAGTTAAAATAATTTAAACTCATGACCCTTGAAAACTTAAGTTTGAGGTCGGAGAGATTAAGGGCCAAATGTTCAATCACATGGGCTTCTGCAATGTCATTGCCACTTCAGATGCAATTGAGTTGTCTTGGATATTTGTTGTAACACCAGAGAGACAGAACCATACAGAAATGAATGATTGCCCACTGACAGCATGAATGCAAGCACCCCACTTTTTCACAAAACACCACACAACACAGTCACAGCCAGTTTGGGGAATAGGAAACAGAAACAGTCACTGGTAGTCACAGTTTGCACAGTCACTATGTGGTGACACTCATTTTGCCACACTTGTCACACTGGAGTGTTTCATGGCCCACAGAGTTTCAGTTCAGTATTTAAGAGCATGGTTGTGAGTGTGATACATAGAGCACACTTGGAGATACTCAGCATGGAATTTGGCAGGGATTGTAGAGGTGGTGCTGAGCTGTCCTGGCTCCCTCCACTCAGTCAGTTCACAGGTGATTTCCAGATGGATGCCCTTCACACGAAGGTGGTGATTACCTCATGTGTGCTAGGTTCAGTGTGGTGGCCCTTTCTAAAAGACAGTAAGCTGGTTATCAGTGCATTTTTGTAACAAGCTGTTAGGGTTTTCCTAGCATGGGGAACTGTATTTGGAAAAGGAATTAAAAGGAATCAAGGTGTGTTAATGCTTTAGAAGTCACTGAAAACTAATTTCAGCTTTCCTGTGAGATCAGTCTGAACCAGTGTTGCAACTAAGCAGAAGAGAGTTGTCTAAATACTAGAAAACATAGTTTAAGACTTTACAGACCTTTTCAGACCAGTTTTGGCTCAACAGCTCCACTGTATGTATAACTTTCTGTGGTAGGATTGACAGAGGTTCTTTGCACTGCCTGAGGAAAGCCCAGCAATAAGAGGATTGGGATGTTTGTTAGTCTGATGCTGTACTGACAGCTAGTGGCAAATAGGAAAGGTGAATCCTCTCCAAAATGCTGTATATACTCAAAATTACAAATTTCAGAAATATGACAAACATTACTTATGTGGAGGAAAGAAAATAATGGTTGCTTTGGCAGCTGTGCAGGATGTTTGTGGAGAAACTGTCAGTGTACTGCCTGTTTTACTTGGGAGTGTATTTTATGCACACTAACCTGTGAGGGCATTTAGCAGACTAGCTGGGGATCTGATTATTGCCCATTATTTTCCTTCCTGCGTTAAATATATACTCAGAATTACTTAGCAAGAATCAATCTACTAATGGTCTCATTAGCTGCTGCAATGTGAGTCAGATTTAGGGGACCGAGTGTAAAATCATAGGAATAATAGATTAAATAAACTAGACTGAAGATTAATGGAGATCTGTAATTAATTCTAGAGAAGGTTTGAGCATAAATAGCTTGGAGCTACAGTGTTGTGGGCAGTGAGTCTCCGTGAAGTCTCCAGCTGTCCTGCTCCAGTATTACTCTAAGCTGGCTATCACTTTTCCCCTTAGATACATGGTGACTTGTTCATGCAGTATTTAAACTTCTGGAACAGGGAGGACAGTAACCCCTGACTGAAAAGGTTGTGTGTATACAGCTTGGATTTAATAAAAGGAAAAACACATGAATCAGGAAATGTCTGTTTCCACCCACTGAGGGCCCCAGCTGTGAACTGCATGGGCTGTTCCAGTTGTCCTGCCTCAAAGTTTGGTTTTCATTATGGACATTCATAGTTTGGTCACGCTTTTAATCCAGGGTACGAAAGAAGATACTTTTGTGTAGACACCTGGGGAATCTTTGACCCCACAGCCATAGCCCCAGGAGGTCACACCGTACACAACCCAGCTTTCCCCTGGGCGTTCACACATCAGTGGTCCACCGCTGTCTCCTTGACAGCTGTCAACATGTTTCTGTTCCTGCACATTTCCAGCACAGAGCATTCTTCCTGTGAATCTCCTTTTGTAGCGTTCTTCACACACCCTCTTGGGAAGTAAGGGGATGGCAGCCTGTTGTAATGTTCTTGAATAAGCCCGTCCTAAAAAACAGACTCAAATTATTGTCTCATTACAATGGTTGGTCTTGGAAACATAGATGTAATTTAATCCAAGTTTTGCTCTCAGCCCTTCATGCTGCTTTGTCATTGCATAAAATTACTGGAAGCAAGACTACTCAAAATATCTACTGCACATTAAATATAATACTAAATTTTATATATATAGTAAATGAAAAATATAGATGCTTAAAAAAAGGTAACTTCTCTGCATGTGTTCTCCAGATCTTTCCAAGGCTGGAGGTTGGTTTATTCTGAGTACATTGTGTCTTCTACAAGAATATATGCTTTAATACCTATATGTGGAAGCAATTTTGGGAAGTTTTGAGCAGTTGAGAGTAAAGCAGTAGAAATACTTCATTTCTATGGCACCAGTTCAAATCTAGTCGAGCTCAGCCTGACAGGTGCTGCATCTTCTGGTAGCTTCCAAGTAGTGCATCCAAAGGGATCTTTCTACTTTTCTTTCCATGGCTTGCACCTTTTTCAGTTGGAAGCATGGGAAATGAAAGCCAGTGTTGGTTTGGCCCTTTTTTAAGTAAAATCTTATGACGTGTGAAGTAATTATGATTCATATAGTAAGTGTGAAATGTCGGCTGAGGTACTGCAATGATGTAATTTCTTACCGTAAATTGAAGCCAATTACTGCAGTGGCTAATGTTTCCTTAAATAGAAGGCCTAAGTTAACAATATTGCAGGCCTCTCAATGAATTATGTAAAAAGGCTAGACAGAGTCAGGCAATGAATTAACAATTGCTTTTAGCAAAAAAAACCACCCTACACATCTTTCTCGTTTTCTGTAATACAGTGACCCCGACATCTGTGCACACAGATTAGTGCATGTAAAGAGGAGGAACTGATACTTGGCCGTGCCTTGTCTCCTTGCCAGTTTGAGTGAGTCACTGGAACAAAGGCTCAAGTGTGGTTGCTGTACTGCATTGTATTCAGCACCACGAAAACATAAAAGTAAAACATGGTTATTAATTTGTGAAACATTTAAAGGATAAAGACCTTTGAAGAGAAAGAATCTTGTACTGACCAAAAAAGTGACTCAAAGCCTGGAATGCAGTTTGCGTTGTGTCTCTCGTGGATTTTGGTAAGATGTTCTATTATGTAAATCAAATCTGGTTGAAAATGTCAGTGGTAACAAGGAACACGGAAATGTAATTGGAAATTCTATTGTGTATATATTTTCCATCCATTTTTCTATTGAAGTACTGTAATTTAAATAACCTTTCTAAAATTAATGTATTCATGGTCCTTACCTTTGAAACCTTAAATGTGTTAGAGCTCTTAGTCATGTACTGAGGCAGGGGGTGATAAGCTGCTGTGCAGGGTGTGCCTGGCAACAAATAAGCTTTTTATTCCTGCTTGTCAGTCCTAATGAGGCCGTTTTAGTGACAGGGTCTGTGATTTAGAGCGGCATGGTTAATCACTGCCTTCCAAACACAAACTAAATACAGTAAACAAAATGTTGTCATTCCTGGTTAAGGATCAGGAGAGCAAATATTCCCTTATGTAAAAAGAGTAAAATGCTTTCATTTTGAGCTTTTTCTTATTTTAATTATTTGAAGGTTTTTTAAAAGCAGCCTTGGATAACCAGATGGGTGTGTTAAAATGATTTTACCTGTGTCTCCCCATCCAGTGATAAAACAGTTGGGAGCAGTTTTCTGTGGTCTCTCCCTCCTCAGTGGCAAGCAGGCGGGTAAGACATGGGTGCTGAACCTTGCACACTGCTCCTCAGGCCCCTGCAGCCTCACCAAGGCAATGTCGTAGTCGCTGCTGTCAGGCCTGTACTCCTTGTGCATCACAATCTCCTGGACTCCGATTTCCTCCTCGTACTCCTCCGGCACCAGTGTGTGATAGTCTCCAACCCGCACTACATAATTGCGGGTGTTGTTGCCATACCTGAGATTGAGGTGAAAACAAATAGGGCTTTGCTCAGGCAAAGTCACATCCTGAGCACGCAAACAGAGTTCATCAGTTTCTTTATTGTTCATGTAACTAATGTTACCAAATTACATTTTTAAAGAGCAAAAATGCTTTCTCAAATGTTTACACTAACATTCCAGTGGGACCTAAAAAATACAAAAATCTTCTCCTGAGGTTTCAGGTTGTGCTGTGTTCCTTTTTCTGTCTTTTCACAGGCAAGTTTCTTGTGGCCGTCTGCCATGACTGGCACTTACTTACTTCAAATGTGCAAGGTGTGCATTATGAATTTATTTAGTAAGGGTAACAAACTGCCAGTAAGAACAATGTCAGCCTGAGCACTGACATCATTGCAGTGCTCCAGATAATTACTAGAATGAAAACAGTGTTCAGGCCTGCTCTGTAGGTTGGTTGAGAAATTCTAGAAGCTTAGATAACTTAATAAAAACTTCTTACATCAACTGAAATTATAGTAGGGAAGACAAAGCGTATGTGTGCAATATATAGCTGTACCACTGAATATCTCTTCTAGTTGTGGGTTGCATTCCTGGTTGCCTGGAAAGCTTTCTTGGTCTAATTCTGCAGATCTCCTTCAGATCTTTCGTGGGCAAACTTTCACTTCTAGGCTTTAAGGAGAGAGAGCTGCCGGCTGTGAACAAACACCTGTTCATGTCAAGATGGTCTTCTATATAGGATAAATGAAGGGGGTTTTTTCTATGTCTCGTATTTCGAATTTTCCCAAGTTATTTTTTAAAAACGTATAGACCTTCCAAATTTCCTACAGCTGTTGGAATAACTCAGGGCAAAACTTCCTACTGAGATCAGTGGGTTATAAAATAAAACATAGCTTCAAACATTTTATCTTAAATTATGTATGTATGGAAGTATAGAAACCAGTAGTTCCACTATAGTACTGGTGAACAATTCTAATCATCGTGCATAAAATTATGCTTAATTTTTATTCCTAGTACAGATGAGCCCGCTTTGGTTACTTAAGCTGTGTTCCAATTTCCAGGATATGAGAAATGGTATACTGGCTTTTCTCCTTCCCTCTGCAGAAAATATGTTAAGAAGGCATTTGATCTATAGATAGTTCTTGGAAACCTATCCCTTAAAATCACTGTGAGATCATTTGGAAGTTCAGCCCAGCCTATTCAATGCCAGCTTGGAGCTAAAGGCACCTTCTCTCATTTACAGTGAACAGTAGTGCATCCACAAGCTGTTGGAGCTGCATGCTTAGGTCTAATTGCAGTCTAAATGTGACTTCTGGGGAAAAGAATACTTTGGTCACTGAGAGCACAGGTAGCAGTCTCAGGGTGCCCTGTAACAGCCCCTCGAGTGGCTGCACCAATCTGGAAGTACCACAATGTACTTTGCTCTAGCCATGCTGCTGCTCCATCATGAGGGTGCTCAGCAGAGTATCCAAAATGGGAACTCCTTGGCACCACATTCAGTGTCCAAACCTTGAAACAAAGGCTTTCTCAAGACCTCAGGTTGCATGCTTGGTAATCACTACAGAGATGATGAACAGGGGAATAGGAAGCCATTGTCTATGAATTTTGATGAAAGCACCTGAAGTTCTTCCATAGTTCTGCAGAAACACCTGGGATGTCAGTTGAAGTAGCAGGATATTTTACTGAGTTTGACTATTTAATCTTGAAATATTACCAAGGAAAGTCCTTCATTATTTCAGGAAACATGAAAAGGAAAAGATGTGCATCTGGTGCTAAGCAAAGGTAACATACTCTACATTTGAGTAAAAGTACATCTGAGACTTCATTTTAGTCACTAGTGTGCAAAAGGAAAGGCTCAAAGTCAAATCTTAAACATTTGCAGCCCGCTTCAGCAAGTTCTAGCAGATAGGCTCAAAACTGTAGTGGTCTTCTGTGCTTTTTTCCCCAGCCCATCCAATGAAATAATCACTGTTGAAAGTTTAAAATACTAGATTAACTTCCTTATTGTGCAAGTTGATGTTTTATACTTCAGTAGCCTCATCAGCAGAGAAGTCCTGCATTTGGTCACTGCTGTGATACAGTAAAAATGTCTATCAGTGCCAAGATCTGTTTCTACCAAAATTAATCCGAAATATTACAGTCTCTATGTTTGGTGTCTGCTCAGTTGTCTTCACTATAACCTAAAAGCCATAAGCTGCATTTTTATTGGAACAGAAAGTTAAAATGTCAGAAGTGTTGTCTGTATTTTTTCATGAAAATGCTGAAGTGGTGAATAGAAATCACATGAATGATAACACCCAAATAATTTCAATGCATTAGGATGTTTTGTTTGTTTGAGAGAAAGGAGGTTGAATGATAGGGTTTATTGTAACCAAAGGTCAGCTCTTGGAACGGTTTTCCATGGGCTTGAAGCAGAATGGTTTTGCCTTTGCCCAGAACAAGAAAACAGTTTGAAACACAGTGCATTATTGATGAGAGACCCACCTTTTAAAGCAGTGTGCAGCAGTGAGGACCCAGCAGCTGCTGATGAGAGTGGCACCACACAGGAGTCTCCCATCACCATGCGAGGATTTCAGCCGCAGTGCCACCTGCCACGGCCAGCCGCCCCTGCAGAGGAGTGACACGTGGTGTTCAGGGTACAGCAGTGGGGAACTCAGGTAGCTTCTCAGTTACCTGGAATGTGAATCGTGTTGGGTTTCTTTGACTGACACAGCTTACAAAATGTGGTGTTTATTAATGGTGCCGAATACCTTTATATTCCCGCAGAATTCAGAATTCCATTTAACAATGCTCCAGATTACTTTACAGACAGTTTGGGCATCCAGCACTCTGAGTGCTTCCTCCCACAGTCAGCTATTTGAATTTTCCCTTCTCAGATTGCATTCATTGGGCCAAAAATACATTCTGTGGGTTCCTTGCCAAATACCATACAAGTCAACAAACCAGAAATTTCCTGTCAACTGAAGAGGGGAAAGTGAAATTTCTTGAAAAGCTGAACCCACCATCCATCCCTGTATTCATGAAAAAGGAAGCTGGCAAACCAAGAGGTCTAAAGCAAACGTAGAAACCTCAAGTATAGATAAGCACCTTTTTCAGCCTGTGATAATCCGTTTTTTATAGTAGGTCAGGCTATATTTGCAGACCTATGAATACAGGATGGATTCTTTTTTGCTCATTTAATAGATTAAGAATCAGGGAATGGAGAGGAAAAGAGATGCACCTGTAAGGAACAGCAGCATCTAAGAGTAAGCAACAGGTGATCTGTAGTGTGTTTCCTGAGTACTGTCAACTTGAACGAGGGTGCTGGACAACAGGAGCTGCCAGGGATCATCTAGTCCAGCATCTCAGAGTTACCAGTGCCAAATGTTTTAAACTAAGGTGGAGGGATTTACTTCCCATAAAGAATAAAACAATTTAGACAGTTTTCTGTTTTGGAGGATAGGATTTAATATGCTTTTCTAAAACGAGATAATTCAGACAGCTTTGGATTTGCTGGTACGTATATAGGTATCCAATTCCTTTTCCAGTTTCTTTCCTCAAGTTCTTTGTATTAATGACTTCTTGTGACATTGAGTCCTTTTCTGATACGTATGTGTGCTCCTTTTCTTGATTTTGAAGCATTTCTGCATGCACAATTGTGTTTTTCTCACCTTTTTGCTTCATTTAACATCCCTGTACTGATTTGTTATGGGACCAGCTTCCTTGCTCTGACTGAATTGTGCAATACATTATTTGTCACTGTGTTTCAGCAAGTGTCCTTAGAGCACATTCTGAGACAAGCATTCTTAATCACTTCCTGTACGAGTGCATTATCTGTTACCTCGCACAAATGAGAGTAAGTCATCCTACTTTACTTTATCTGGCTGTGTTTAAATTTTTTTCTGGGTTCCCTCTTGTTACTGTTCTTTGAAGCTCCCCCACTTGGACATTGTCGTCTTTGAAATGGATTGATTGGTGCTGTGCATGTACTTTGAAATAGGTAGCACAGTGACATGTAATAATACTGTTAGTGTAATTTTTGCAATGCCTTTTGTAAGATTGTGTGCATATATATTTTTTGTGGTTAGTCATAATTGTTAGGAAAGTGAAGTCAATGCCTCCTGCCTTTTTAGCTGTGTCATCATCAAGGCTTATTTTGTGAAGGAAAATAAGGTCTTAGGCAGTGAATCATACCCAGGCCTTTTTTTCGGTGTAGGTAGCACTTAAAACCTCATACTACATTCACAGTTCTCTTTTTATAGCTCACATCCTGTTATCAAAATATCCTTTGATAAAAGTAAAATAGCTATTTTGTAAGTTAAAAATTTAACCCCTTCAAGGACTAAATCCATAAGCATATACAGATTTTCAACTAATGCTGCAAGTATTTATCAATTAATACTTCTTAATTTTCTACCAAATTTGCTTCGGGTATATTTTTACTCCTACGTCATGACAAGTTGAAAGAAAAAGAAACAACAAGCCTACAATAAAATTGTAAGTTAGGCAAACCACTTATGGCAAATACATGTCTTAGAAGCCTTATATTCAAAATTACTTGTCTTTACCAATTATTTACCGTAAAGAATTTTTCCCACCAATTATTCGCTTTTGTCGACGATGGAGTAACCTCAGTCCACAAACAGAAGCAAGAGAATCTAAACCAGAAAGGGAGATGTAGAGAGCATTAAACTCAACATGAGAAGTAGCCAATCTGCAATGGGAGTTAACTTTAAAAGAAAAAACAAACCATAAAGGTTGAAGTTATTCTGTGTTTCATGCTAGTTTTTAACATCCAAATTTTGATACACTGAATTCTTTCAGGACTTAGAAATCCTTTGTAGCTGAGTTCTTTCAACTGTGATCACAGAGCCATTTATGCATTTGCTTCTCACGTGTAGGATTTTATTGGGCTCTTCCTTACCACTTATAAGTGGAAGCAGACCTTGGCCAGCCACACAGGTCTCAGTCCTCATCTGAGAATAACCTATACCATGCAAAGCTGAAAGGAGCTGTCTAGGTTTTCATTTTCATGTCCCTTGAGCAGCTTGATGAACCTGGCTGCTGCAAGCCATGACGAGAAATACCCTGTATTGACCGAGTAGTTTTGGTGATTCCTTTGTGCAGCTGCTTAGAATAAGCTCACACAGTGTAAGCAGAGAGGATTCCCACCCCGTTTGTTTGTGTGTTTTTGGTAAAACTGTTTCCTCTGTGAGGTGGGACTGTTGAGTCTGTCTCTTCCTACCAAGACTGTTGCCCTCCCAAAACTGTTGGTCTGCCCCTCACAACAGGGCCTCACCTTTATTGCTGTTCCCAGGGACTTTCTTGCTTAGGTGGTCGCAGATGACCCCAGCGTCCTCACTGTGCCGGCAGTTGTGCATTCCAATGTCCTGCTTGATGCAGTCTGCCAAGGATCTCTCATTTCCTGTACACTTCACGTTATCCACATGGATTGGGCCTTTGCCCTCACCAAAGTATGCCATTGTCCTTGCTCTAGCTGGACCTCTGCAGACAGAGCGTAGTTTTCTATTATTATTAAACATTTTGAGGCATTGTTCTACATTTTACTCAAATATTTCCAAATGAGTAGTGAAAGACCTTGAGGTTTCATTCCGAGCCCTTCACTGTTTCACTTGATAACAACTGCCTTCTCATTGCCTCTCTTATTCTGGTATGTAGAAAGAATAAAACTGATAAAATTGCTACAGTTCATCAATGTTTAAAAACTGCTTTTGTGTATCTGGTTAGAAGGCACTGTGCAAAGTATTTTACATTGTATCAGCATTACATTTTGCTATAAAACAAAATGTATGAAAGCTGCTTTTTCATAATCTCTTTAATCCTTGTATAAAGTCAGCATCTGTGAATGCTAAAAATAATTTGTTCAGGTCCAATTCCCTCAGAAAGATGGGGCAGTTAAACATGGTATACTCATGGTGCACTAGGAGCTGTGATGTACAGACCTATTAGTTGTTAGTAGTTATTAAAATATTTTGTTATCATGTCATTTTTTAAAGGGCACCCCACACGTGAGTTCTAAACATGTCATGTGACTGGAACCAGTTCAGTATCTGCACCCCACTATTCTTGGGAGAAACCCAGTACTTGGTGCTTGTGTAGCATTTAAGGATCTCATTTGGTAACTCTTGTGACAGATTATTACTGTTAATTACTTAGGATAATCTTCTCAATTTATAAATAGATGCTTTGTTGTATATGGTTTAAGAGTCAGAAAGAATTATGAGTGAGAGACCACCCAGCTGGCTATACAGAGAAGTGGGGCAGGAAGCCACAGACACCTCTAAAGGTGCCTGAACTACAAGTTTACCTATTGGTTAAGAGCAATTGACTGACATTTTACTGGGATAAGGATATATGGAATTCCAGATAACTAAAATGTTGCCGTATATAATAGGTTTCAATTATAAAGGATATGTTTTAATCGTATATTGTAATGGACTGCTTCTATGAGTACAGAACTGTAACTGCAGGTACAAAGAAATGCTGGAGAAAGAGACTTTGACTATGAAAATATATTAGGCAAGAAAGTATTTCTTTCCCTTTACAGCTCTTTCTGTACCTCTTTAATACCTGCAGTGGTGGGGAACGTAGGTTAAAATGGCATTAAGAGTTTACATCCCTTCTTCATCTGGGTTTGGTCTGTTGGGGAGGAATCCTGATGTCAAACCACTTTCAAAGCTTCATCATACTAGAAGTGTGGCTGGATCAAGCTGAGCCCAGCTCTCAATTGCCACATCCATATAATTGAAACATGAAAGTAACACATAGGAACTTCCTCGCTTTTGAAACTTGCACATGGATAGCTTTGCCTGTGTGGGTTTTTTTACTATACACTGAAGGGTAGGTGGGCAGGATTTCCAAGTAGGGAACATTGGTTGGAATGCAGGAATTGTAAGAAGCCAAGAAAGAAAAGCACATAAAACACTAGACAAGAGATGATACCACAAGGTCAACTGTCCTTACACACTTTCAATTTCCATGGCTAGGATGTATTTGCTGGATAATCCAAAGCCTTAATTGCCTTTGGAAACAGTATAGGACAATCTCTGCCTAATGAGTTTACTATGATTTGACTTGTCAGTCCCAAGCAGTGTGACTTTTCTTGCTCCAAGTGTTTTTTCTTTTGTGAGGGATACTCTGATTACAGATAACCACAAAACAGTAAGTGCAACTCTGTGATATCTGTGGGCAGCTGATGTGTTCATGTTTGCTCTTACAACACAGTGACATAGTACAGGCACTCATTATAAATTCTTACCTGGTTTTGGTATCTTTGTGTCAAATAACAATGTTTTTGCTTTAGGGCATTGTTCTAAAGTTCCTCAGGATATTGAAAACTACTTTGTTGTGAATCGCCATAGTACTCTTATCCTTCCCCAGAGAAGTATTTATTGCAATTTAGTACAGAATTGTCTCTGCAGAATCTTGTCAGTTACTTAATAAGGGCACTACCTCCTTCTTCCTAGATTTGTATGAGAGCAATCTATCTCTTACTGTGCATCAGTAAGCTCTCAGTTTGCTGATAATGGGAATGAAATGTGTTCAGACCCACTCAACCAACCAACCAACCAACTAACCAACACCACAACAAAAGGCCCAAACCAACCCCTCCTGTAGAAAATCTATCAAGAAACAAATGTAAAAATCATTATGTTGTTGAGCAAGGAGTGCAGCTTAATAGAGAAAATCATTTAATATAATTGGGAGATCTGTGAAGGTGCAAATGTTACATTTATGTGCTTGTTACATGCTGGAATATGTTTTTACAACTGGCTTTAGTCCACCCCTAACAAAAACGTGTCCCTTAATTGCTGCTTTCCAAGCCAGCTATTTCTGCACTGATGACCATCAGAGAAACAGCCTTTTTTGCCTGTTCAGATCTGTCCCTAGAGAGAAGAGTGGCTTCAGGTCTTTTCCTCTCACTTTTCCCACACATAGGGCCATGCACAATAACACACTGAGCTTTTCAGGTGCAGCGTCACCATTATTCATAATATTGTCCTAGAATTTACTGATTAGGTAACTTGTTAAGAGTGGTAAGTCAAGTTTTGCAGTTTTGAAGCCCTAGTCTACTACTACTTTTAAATAGGCTTTTACTAAATAAATACCAGGCAGTGTTTAAAAGGCATATATTGTGTGTTCAGACACAATTTGATGATATTTGGTTTCACAAACTTCGCGTTGTTAGAGACAACAGTTACTATGACTTATGTTTCTTAAGCTCAAATTTCCTTACAAATACACTTGGAAAAGACATTTCACTAATTTCCTGTTGTGTTTCACTAGTGTTCTAGACATTTTTCAAGTCTTATTACTACTGCTATTTATAGATCTGCCCTATAGTTGTTATATTTTTTTCTGCTCTTGAGTATCCAGAAAAAAAATGCTGATGAGTGATGTAAGCCTGATTAAGTGATTTCTTTCAAACGTGACACATATATTGCAGTGGTTTTAATTAGAGGGTGGGTTTGTTCTGTCAGGTTCTATTCCTGTGTTAAATGAAGCTTATTCAAATTACTGTCATGCAGACTGAAGCCATAATCCCTTGTGTAACAGTTTCATCAAATCTCCAAACTACATCAAATCAAGCCAGATCAGTAAATGAAGGAAAAAACCCCATTAAATTAGGAATTCAGTAGCTGGCGTGCCTGCATCTGAATCTGCAGTCATCATATCCACACCTTGTGACAGTGGACACTGACCTGTTTTTGAAACAAATATGACAACTAAAATTTTGTATTTAATTGTTTAATAATTTGAGTGTTTAACTTCTAATGAAAAATATATAATAACTAGCATTAACTTGCATTTCTGTTGCCAGTCACTGTGACACACTTTTGAATATTAACATTCCGATTCCCAATTATGCTACTTAATGAATGTTCCTTTTGAAGATACAGTCTTACTACTTTTCATACATTAGTAGAAATACAGTTTTCTAAAAGAATGCCAAACTGACAAGTTTTAAAAGACATATCTTATTAGACATGTTTGTGGTATTTGGCTGCAGAAACTTAAGATTTTTAGATACAGAAAACAAAACTTAAGAAACAGCTTAATGAGTTTTCTTACCTGTAGCCAAGCTGTCGGCAGACTACAGCTGCATCCTTATCAGACCATCCATCATCACAAATTGTGCCCCACTGGCCATTGATAAAAATCTCCACACGTCCTTCCTTCTTATTCTCACCATCCATCAGCCTGATGGGAGGACCTGGGAATAAATTACTGCTGTCAGCTTACACCAACAGAAGCAAGAGCTGGTACGTTATTTTCATTATATTCAATACAACTGCTGCTTATGTTCAACAAGCTTAATATCAGTGGTTAAAGCAGTCATATTTTTCCTGGCTGGCAAAAGGAAGCAGTTTGTACAAATTACAAGGCAAATACCAAACACTACTATTCTTTACTTTTCAGAGTTCAGCAGATTCCTTCATTCCATACAAATATGTGACAGAGCTCAGAAATTGACCACAGTTCTCCACAAAAAGTCAGAAAACACCGGAGATACCTTTGATATGATACCCATACAATCTGGACAGGTTTTCCTTACAGAAACTCTGTGGGTGAATGTAACTATATCTCAGTCCATATACCCATTCTCAAACTGGTTGCTGCTCCTCCTCTTAAGCACTGTCTCAGCAAAAAAAGTGCAGCATTGTGTTGAACTTAACTCTTCCTTATCATTACGCACATTATTCTGTAGCATGTTGTTCTAGTCTGATTATTTTTCTACCCGTTTAAATTGGTTGCTTATTCAGATATGTTCATAATATGAGATCTCATTTATGTGGATTAGTCAGACTTAGTTGATCATCGTTTGTGCAGTGCTTGGCCTGTAGTTATATTTTGACTCATTAGGCAAAGTACATACTTACTTCTCACTTACTCTAAAATTCCTCTGTAGCCTGCAAGCAATGCAAATACCTTTAAAACAGTTAGGAATTCCTCTGTGGCATCTTTATAACTTTTATGGGAGAATCACCTTCTAAATCTTTTTGTGTGGCATACTTCATAATCTTTAATACACTCATGAGAGTTGCTTTTTAGAAAAATTGAAAAGACTCTTCTCCTTCTTCTAACCTGTTGCTAATCTTTTCTAAATCTGTGAGGATGAGGAATTACTTAAATTTGCTCTTAAAACAGTATTTTGAGACATTTGCGTTTGATATTTAATTCAGATTAGTTTAGGGTATGAATAACTTTTGTATACAAAACATGAGTCTGGTCAGCACTAGTTAAATCTGGCCTAAGTCATTAGATGAATAAGGAAATATTTGAAAATAAAATCAACGTCTGTTTGCTTCAGATGTGATTTGAACCATATTGTTTCTGTTGGAGTTCATACTGTCTGCACAGCTACATGAATTAACTTCACCAACCTTCTGTTTACCTATTCTGTCCTGATCTTACTGAACAAATGTCATTATCATAGCATATCCCATCTCATTTTTAGTTCTCCTTAATATCTGCATTTCCTTAAGTCGTATCATCTACTAATTTCTCATCTTTTTCCACTGAATTTATCTTTTCAGGGAAAAAAATGCTTTTTCAAATGCTGGGAAGTAAATGGTAATAACATTTTTTGTCCACTTTCCAATCAGAAATCTTCTAGGAAATGTCAGATAAACTGTCTTATTTTCTTGTTGAACTGATGTGTTCTGGAAGAATATTACTTAGGTGAAAATTATACTTCTATTAACCAGATAGAGGCATGGGATATGAATAATATGTTATTGTTATCTCATCTTCTTGTGGTTTAGAAAATATATATATATTTATAGGCACTAAATTAATATAGCATTCTGATAATGGGGATGTGAGAATGTTACCATATGGATGTATTTAGCTGAACCAGACCTCCTTCAGCAGAGATTATATTTTATAGGAATTTGAGCAAAGCAGCACAGATGGTTTGCATCTGTAAGGACAGCAGTCATGGTTTGAATTCCTGTTATTTTTGGTTTGAGAAAATTCTTTCTACCAAATAGGATTTGATGTATGGACTGCAACAAAGTACATTCATTGGATGGTGAGAGGGCTATATAGAAAAAGACTATAAAGAGGGAGAAACTAGAAAAGTACATGTGGAAGTGCTGAATGTTGTTGGAACAAGTAGCAACATCGTGCAGTAAATCCATGTTGTAGTTTGTGGGATAAACCTTCAGTCTGTGATTTCCAGGAAACAGGCATCTAATACTAATTTGAAATTCAGCTGAAATATTCTTGGGTAAGCTAAATGGCATTGGCAGCAATTTCCTACGAGGCTACATTCTGACAAGCTACACAGTTTTCATAGCAAACTGTAAAAATGAAATTTTTCAGAATTACTGTGCAACCCATTGTTCCTCTAGTTTCTACTAAAACAGATATATATATAGCCAGAATTATTGTTAATTATCTACATGTGGATTTAGGAATCTTTGAAATTTATTTGTATATATTTTGTTCTATGATTTCATATGTAATTGATATTCTTCTATCATCTCTTTTCTTATCAGTCTTTTTGCCCTTTATATTTTCATACAAGTTTGTAGGCTTTTGACACTGGAACGGACTCTTTATCTGTGTGTGTGGTATCATTCTGTTCTGGTCAGCAAGTAGGGCCCATTCACCCAGACACAATATAAATGGTAGGCAATAGTAACAAAGAAATCATTTCATGCTTCTCACCCTTCCTTCTTGCTGTCTCTGAACTTTTCCCACCTTCTCCATATCCCTTGTTTTGAATTGTCTGAATGCAAAGCCACAGGAGGATGTATCATTGATTTATATTCCTCAGTGCTCAGGTGTATCTCCAGCAACTGACACCATGAGAGAGTTACTTAGAGGTTGAGAAAAGCTGAGTAAAATTAGTTACACCATCAGGAAGTGCTGAATAGGTCTAAAATCTGGTGGAGACTGAGCGAACAGCATCTCTGGAGTGTGACTTTGTTGCCTTGCAAATCTGTGTTGAGCTTTAATGTTCTGGATGCTTACTCCTCTAAACAAAGGATTCTGGATGCTTACTCCTCTAAACAAAACGTGATTATTCCCTATGATCTTCAGGAGAATAGCAAGGTTTTTTCCATTCCTATTCCTTCCTTGCGCCCATCTGACAAATACTAGGATTTAGAGAATCCTTATATATCCTATACTTTGGTTGGATCTGTACCCACGGCAGTGACTTTAGAAACTCAAGTCTGTGACTTTAGCAGAGCTTCCTTACCGAGTGAGAGCTTGTGGCTGTCGTTTTCTGGGTGGCAGATGAGTCTGACATCTTCCTGATGGTTGCAGTCATGCTTTCCCCACTCCCTCCGGGAGCACTGCAGAAGGTTTGTCTCCTTCCCGGAGCAGATCACATCATCCAACCAGATGGGCCCAGAGCTTGCTTCTGAATAGTTCTCTTTTTCCATACCTGCACTTTTTCCATACCTGCACAACACAGAGGTCCACATGTTTTAGTCCACAGTGATCAGAGGACTCATGGTGCTTAAGCGTTAGAAAGGGAAGAAGTTACTCCTGAGGAAATAAAGGTTTCTTAAGTATTATTGGTAAGCAGGTTCAGTTAGAATTAAATTCAATGGGAGCACCATATGCTGCCTCTTCAGTAATGGTTTTTTTAAGGAATTACTGTTACATTAATACAAACTTAAGAATGTAATAGGTTTGATTAAGGCTGCTCTGCAACCAAGCATATGGCTGGCTCAATGACTTTGAGGCTTTAAGTATGTGCTTAGTATTATATATACATTTAAATGTCACAGTCTGGAGAAAATGAGACAAAATCCTTTTTTGAATGTCAGCTGTTACAGTTTGAAGGCAAGAGAACAGTTACCTACTGAGAGTGTATCTTTGTAGCCACAGTCAGTAGGAAAAGTAGGGAAGAAACTAATGGGATTTTTCTGTAATTTGCTTTTCAATACGTAACTGTTCCAGGGCCAGGCTGTGGGATTTTCTGAGGCAATGCAGAAGGACTTACACCTTGAAAATGTCTGTCATTAGAAATGACTGTACAACAAGCAAAGATTTAGAAGAATCAAACTTTTATAGGCAAAACGGAAATCAAAGTCAATTTTTTTCTATAGCACATGCCTTGATCTCAGCAAAAAACATAATTCGAAGGAACTTGGTGAATAAAGGCTGTTAAATCACATTTGTTGAAGGTTTTTCTACCTAAACTAAGGCCTAAATACCTCTGTGAGACTGAGGGAAGTAGGCTTTAATGAATTTTAACTTGGTAGTTTCTGTGAAGCACTCAGCTAATATTAAAAACCAGACTCTTAAAATAGAGTCCATGTAGGGTTCATGTAACTGTTTGTCATCATGGTCAAGTCACAGAGTCAGATATCCAATATCAAGTAATCTTACTTAAATCCCAGCTGCCGGCAAACCACCTGTGTGTTCAGCTCCGTCCA
Source organism: Origma solitaria (assembly GCA_013397895.1). Lineage (NCBI taxonomy): Eukaryota > Metazoa > Chordata > Aves > Passeriformes > Acanthizidae > Origma > Origma solitaria. Next base: position 45,486 of record VZRL01007201.1, on the reverse strand, counting down.
GCCATCGTCACAGACCGTGCCCCACTGCCCCTTGTGATAGACTTCCAGGCGGCCCTCGTGACTGCCCTTCCCACTTGTGAGCCTCAGTGCACCATCTGTGCCGGGAACAAGTAAGGGAAAGCAAAACAAGGATCAGCCTTTTCTTAGATCTAATTACCGTTCTAAAGCAAAACCAATAGCATTGCATTTGTGCATCTGCAAACTTTCAAAGTTCTCTTTCCAGAGCTGTGAACTCTGCCTTTGTCCCTTTTTTCCCATGTGATTATTGATAACTGAAGTACCTGTGAGTGGTGTACAGGAAACACCAGCATCTTCTTTGTGGCCACAGTTGTGCTCTCGCCAGGAGCTTTTTGGGCACTGTTCTATGGAGAGCTCATTTCCCGTGCACTGCACTTCATCCAGCAGCACAGGGCCAGAGCCTTCTCCAAAGTAAGCCTGGCTCCATGCCTTGGCAACACCCCTGTGGAAATGCAAGGAACACACAGTCAGGAGCAAGCGAGCTGAAGATTTTCTGTGCCTTTGACTTTTAACTTTCCTAGGAGAGATTCTAGATAAACAGCTTGGGTATGAAGATTCTAATTTTAATTTTCATTTAATGTCTATATGTAGTAAAAATAATCCGATATATATTTCTACAGTGGCTTTCACCTGTTGTCCTCAAAGCACATTGATCAACTCTCAAATACCCAGATGAAGCAGATAAAAGTGATTGTTCCCCATTTAGTGATGTAAAAACCACGGCAAAGACATCTTAAGTGACTTGACAACGTCATAACACCAATCAGCAATAGAAATAAGAACAGCAAGCAGACCAGTGACTGGCCTTGTATGGGGTATATTCTATGTCAGCACAAAAAGCGACGTCAATTGAAAACACTCCATTGTTTCAGAATTACAGAAATTATGCAGTGTTTAACCCTTTATCTTCTAGCAGGATTTTTCCAATTCTATTTAAAATACCATGTCTTTCATATGTCAATGTTCGCCATGGTTTGGTTTCTTTCCACTCAATAGTCTCTCTATTCATATATTCGCTGTAGTTTGAAGTGGCAAGATTTAAATGTCTAACTAAATTTTTTACTATAATGATTTACCGATCTAAAGGATGAGTTTAAATTAACTGAATAAAAGCATCTTGGTTTTCCAATGTATCTGATACAAATGCTGGCACAAATGTATAGAAAATGTTAGAAAAAAATCCTTATTTATTCAGAAGCTGACTGAAATCAAAGAGATAAGGATTGACTACTCTAAATGCTGATAACAAGTTATACCATACTCTAGGAAAAGTCTCTGGCTTTACACTAAAGCAGAGAAAATACATCCCATCATTATAAGGAGGGGAATTTGTATCAAGCGAAAAATATTTAGGAAACCAAATAATAAAATAAGGTATCATTATTTTCCACCTATTAATGGTAGATTCATATTCTGAAGTTTTACAGGAGTGCTACAGAAAAGTTGAAGGGGTATGGGAAGCTTCTTACTGAGCTACTTACTTCACTTTTACAGTTTCTGGCATATTTCCAGAAGGATTAACAGTATGCAAATTTAGATTATTTTTAGTACTTCAGAACTGGTCTATTGCCACTGTTGGTAAGATTTCACTTCATATTAATTAGCATGTTTGTTGTAACATCTTGCTTACTTGAGAAATTCTGTAAATCTCTAGACATATTTCAAAAAGACTTCACAGGTTTAGCACCATCTTAATACAATTTGTTTACTCAGAAAAACAAATCAAATTAGAAACATCTAAGAACTGCAGTTTGTGATGATTAAATATAAGTAATAAAAAGTTTTAGTGTCATCAGTAAAGAGGCAGGCTAAGAGCATTAAACTTGTCATTAGTATAGAAATGCAAAGCAGAGCTTAGTAATTCTCCAAACCTATTAATAGCAGCCCAATTGAAAAGCAGGAAAAGCTTGCAAGAAGATAGGCTTTCCATTAGGTATTCCCAATTGAAAATGTACAGGAATATAGAAATACAGCATAAAATAAGCAGGGGAAAAATAAAAATCTGATGTCAGAGAAACATGTTGGTTCTCATGTTGGCTCAGCAGGACATCTATAAGCTTTTAAAGTAGTCCACAGTTCTTATCCTTCTGAGGTAATTTGGGTGACATGGGCAGCCCAAGGACTCAGTTACAAAACAAGTACACTCTGGGGACAGCCCGTTAATGCCACAGAACTTGCTACCTTCAATACCACTTCTTTTCATTCATCATAGTCCCAGCAGGGTAGAACAGGCGAGTTCTGTTCCAGTCTCCTCTGCATTTACCTGCTTAGTTCTCATCAAGTCTGTCTCAGACATAATCCCCTTCTGCACGGGATACAACCTAGCATCTTCTTTGCATCTTGCTCCTAGTTCTTTCCCTCTTCAACCCCCTGGCCTTCCATCCCAATTGTCCTCATCTCCTTCCTCACTGATCCAGCAGTTCTCCTCTTAGTTTCCCACCTCTGCAGCATCTTTCTGCAAATACTTGTCTTCTGTGTGGTACTAGAATCACCCCTGGCTGTTAGGAAGGGAAGCAAGAAAATCCTATTCTGCTGCTGTAGCTGTATTTCGGACCATGCTTAGTTCAGACAGAATCGCTGACAAGCTTAACTGTCAAAACTTCAAACAGATCTCTACCTCAGTATATGCAAACTGACAATCTTCAGGGACTCGCGATTTAAACAAATCTAGAGAGATTCTCACAGGCATGCCAAAAAACATATCCCTCCTGACAAAGGAGTGCTCTTGTGCCAAAGCAAGAAGACTGTCAGACTCCTCAGCAAAATGGATTGTAAGGATTTGAACAGTCAAAGCAAATTCCTTTTCTTCACCTACAGCTTTTGATTGAAACTTTACAGAAGTTGTAGTGAGTTTTCACTGCAAAGTCAACATTTATTCTGAGACATATTCTTTGTCTGTCCAGAGAAACAGACAAAATTGGCCCTACCATGTGACACTGAAAACTAGTTCCAGGGAACTGAAAGCAATGTCACTGCACCTGAACCTTCTATAAATAAATTTAATTTACTGCTCCAAATTATCAGTGCATTTTTAAAGGAACATTTTTTAGACAATTATGCTTCTCCTAGTTTCAGCTGTGAGTTTGATAACTGTCCTACTTTGCTGCTGGAATAATAAACATGTAGAATAACAAACCCAAGACCAAGCTGCCGACAGACAACTTCAGCATCTGCATCATCCCACTGGTCATCACAGACTGTCCCCCACTGGCCACCATGGTAGACTTCCACTCTTCCTTCGTGGGCATTGCCCCCACCAGCCAGCCGGATCGGAGCAAAGACAGGGGCTGTGAGCAAACACAGGATACAGAACAGGTCATTCACTTCCTAAAATGGAATTCTGATAATAAAGAGGAAGATGGCTTCATGGTTTCTCTGACATCACTCAAGAACCACACTTTATTTTTTCTAGCTAGATGGAAAACCTGAAAGTAAAGTGAATTCCCTTATGCTCCACTCTCACTAGCAGAAAAATCTTATACATGCAACTAACCATACTGATCTTGAATTGCCTAAGTGTCAGAGCATTCACAGCCACTTAGTGCTATAGGCCAAATACTAAATCAGTCAGTAGAGCCACATTTCTACCAGTGAGAGCAAAGCTGGGTAAAATCTGAGGTAAGAGGCAAAAATTATGTCATGGACACAGAAATAGAAATTCATCCTCGTGTTTTCTCATTCTGTTAGAAAATCCAGTCAGAGCAGTGAAATCTCTTTGACTGTGGGGTCTCAGTGCAAGTATTGTTCCCTTCCTGCTTCTATTCTTTTAAAATGAGTAGCTCTCTTCTGGTGCACCGAGAAACTGTCTTGAAATCATCACTGCTGAATAAACCTATAATAATGGGAAGAGCTTAAAGCCATATCAGACCCCACAATTGCTCTAACATGAGCAGGGCGATTTTATACTTGCACCATTTCTGACATACAAATTAGTGAAATTTTAATAATTTCTGGGTAACCTTCCAACCAATTAATGCTACTATTTCATCTAATTCTTGGTTATTAAAAAAAACCAAAACAACTATACTGATGCCATTTCTCCAATTTCATGTTACTGTTTCACTGATATGAAATATGGAGGGGATTGCAAATATCAAAAAAAGCTAGTTGCAATAGAACCTGCAAAATATGAAAATATTTATAGTTTTCAGTTTCTTTAGGCAAAACTATTTCTCTTGCTTTGGTTCTTCAGTTTGTCTCCTAGCTTAAAAAGATTCTCCCTTCCCTCTACTCAGTAGTTCTCTAAGTTAAGACCAAAATGTTCTTTTAAAAGTAATTTATAAAAACTTTGCTCATTAATAATAGAGCTTTAGGACAAAAATTCACCTTCATTCTTTGGATAGGAATGAAAGTAGGGGAGGAAAGGCAGCACAGAACTGGCTGCAGCCACATGTTCTGGTTTCAGGTGAAGAGATTGGCACCGCCAGCTCCCCAGCACTGCCAACCCAGCCCTCCCTGAGGCTAGCACTATCTTAAATCTGATGGCATGCCTGCCCATTTCGTTAGCATGTTGATTAAAATAATAGGAAATCTCTTTAAAACATTAATGTTACTTGTTTTCCTAATAATATAATTTTGACATTAAAAAAAAAAAAGTGTGGGGAAACAATCCTACTTTTATAGCCAGAAATTCTTTCTACTTTACTCTTTCTCACAACCTACATCTCCAAGAAACAATTTGCTTTTTGATTACGGACAGGTAAAATGTTGTTAAGCTAGGAGCTGCTTGAGGTATTTGAAGCAGTTAATTATGTGACAATTCAATCTGTGTAATTTTCTGTTCCAAGAAATCTTGACATTTTTTCTAATTTAATAATGAGTAATTATTATTACTTAAATAAGGAATTAAGAAAACCATATTTTTTTTACCCAGGGAGGAGCTACATGTGACAGCAGCTGCCATTTTTTGAGGACATGTCCCATCCTGCCAGGTGTCTTTTTCACATAACAGTATATTTTCTTCATCACCACGACAACGCACTTCACTCCAGAAAACAGGAATAAGGCCTAGTCCAGAAAATGGTATGTGTTTTGCTGTACCTTTTTCCCTGTAAGAATAATCAGGATAGGACATCAGAGTGGGAGGAAGGGAAGTGGGAACATTTTCTCATGTGTTAATCTTGGAGTAGAAAAGAAAGGGCTTTCTTCAGTGGTATAAATTCATCACATTTTCATACAGTTCAGCATTGTCTTCTGCACAAAGAAAAGTAACAGATGTGACCCAGTTCTCACCAGTTTGTTGTGGGATATTTTAGCACAATGACTGTGTTGCTGCAGAGCCAGCTACATTCCTGTTCTCCCAGTTCTCAACTACAAAAATCAGCAGAGTCCACAGTCCGTAGGTGAATGTACAGTACCAGCCCACTGCAGTTACAATTCCAGCAGAGGTAATGCCACCAGCAAAGGAGAGAAAGCTCTCCTTTACTCCATGAAGATGTGCCATGCTCTGCCCATAAATGCCATGTATTTTGGTTGTGATGATGGGACAGTGAAACTGCCTCACACTCTATTAGATGAGGGCATGTCCGTTTTTCTCTATTCAGTCATTCCCATCCATCCAGAATGTTTTATAATCAGCTCCCTTTCCTTCTCATGCTGAATCTACAGCAACATTTTACAGAGTCATCTTTTCTTCTTTGCAAAGCTCAACAAATGTAAACCAAAGCCCAAATATTGTGATATCAAAGGAACAGATGGATGGAGCACCTGGAAAGCGCCAGTAATACCTCGTGAGTTCACCTGGTGGTACATCAATCCAAATTTTTGCCTAACATTCAAGATAGCACAAACTTTCAACTACTGTTTGCTTGGGGCTTTTTTGGCCTGGATTCAGCTTTGAGCCATTTCTGTTGCAAAGACCAGACCAAACCATTCACCCGTATCACTGAATTGCTTTTGCTAACAGCAGCCTTGTTCAGCTGAAATGTTCGGTGTATAGAAAGCAGATAGGACTTAGGTGAAAACGAGGGAAGGAGACACTGCACGTAGACAGCTGAAGTCATAAGCAAAATCACAGCCTCCAGATGGCTGAACTTTATCTCATCTAATCCTCATATTTTTATAAGTTGGCATGGTGTGTCCAGATTAGTAGTGAACATTATAAACCAGCTTAGATTTAGTTCTGGCTGGAGGTCTTATAAAGTGGAATAATCATTAGGAATGTCACAGGGCAAGGCTGCTATAAAAGCCCCTTAGTGCTTGTAGCAAGCAAAAGCACAGCTTTGGTATGTGAGTGAAAGAAGTGGTAGAAAGGCAATAAAGCCAGCCAAAATATGCTATGGGTGCTGTTGATTAACTTCATTCTGGCACTAGTGAGAAGTGGTGGTCAGCAAGGACAATGCAGGCACTTTCAACCTGTCCAGCATGGCTACAGCTCTAAAGTGTTGCCATTTGCCAAAAACTTAGGATGAGTTCCAGGTGTTATTTGGCACGCTAGAATGGATGATTACAAGGATAACCCCTTGCTGCTGAGAACCAGGAATTTTCCTATGATTAGGAGCCCATGTATAGTCTAATCTTGGCCACATTTACATTGTTATAGATTTAGTAACCTCACTGGAGCTGCTCTTAATTGACGCTTCAATATGTGAGATCAGGGCTGGAGCACGTAATTCTGCCCTTGTGGACATCTCCTGTAAGACCAGTGGAGCAGCTGGTGTTTGCCCTAAGTTTTCTGACCTGTTCACACTTTTCACTTTGAAAGCAAAGCATTTGCCATGGTCTGCTCCTGTCCAAATCCCATATGCAGCTTTCTGAGGAAATACTGATTCCCACAGCCACGTCTTTGAAGTGTAGTGTGGCTGAAGCAAGCAGAGTACTTTGGGAAGAACAACTTTCAAACAGGAAAAGCAATCATCAAACACAGAAAGCCCTCAGTATTTACAAAATAGATTGTACTTTATACTGAAACATCATTAAGATGAGTTGACTGATTTTTACTCGAACTGAAACTTACCCAAGTGCAAGCTGTCGACATACAACTGTTGCATCATTATTGTCCCAATGGCTCCCACAGATTGTTCCCCAGATTCCATTCAAATAAACCTCCACTGTACCTTCAAATTCATTCTTGCCTCCCTGGAGTCTCACTGATCCTAGTTAAAAAAAATTTAAAATGAAACAATTACACCTCTAAGATACTCTGCTGCTCAATTAACATATCCCACATAAAAGATTCTGAACCTCATTTTCCCTGAGTTCCTGTTTCATGGATTATTGAGCTGTTTCCAAGAAACATTCTGGCACACCTAACATACAGTGATACACAAATGTAGAGAACCTTTTTGTTTTTTACACTAGGGAAGCATTTTGCTCCTTATACTGAAACTACATCATGTTTCTGATCCTTTTGACACTACAGCTTGGTTAAAGATCTAACAAAGAAAAAGTATTTATAGATACATCATTATTTAAATGTGATTTCCTCCACCCAAATGAACAAAATGTAAATATATGTGTGTGTATATATATATATAAATATGCTGTAATTTTATCTTTCACAAAATTCCATTGACCTTAAGGGAATTAGAAGATAACCACATGAATTACATAGCTTTTGCTCTGACCCATGTTACATTATGCATGTCATAGATGACAGCAGTTTATTTTAGCCAAAGAATGCATTTGTTCCTACTTTTCTCAGACAGAAAAACACTGGATGTAGTTCTCTTAATTCATGAGGGGTCTTTACCAAATTCTCAGACAAAGCAAGCTAAAAACCATATGAAATTGTCTAAAAGAAGTGGGGAGAAATAACAGTGTTTCTTGTGAGCTGCAGAGCACAGAAATCCAAGAAAATTAACAGATTTTGCATTTTTGTATTACAGTAGTTTTACTTGAGATGCATCTGCTGTTGAAGGTAGCCAAATGCCACTGGCAAAGGTGGGAAAAAGCTGGTCATAGGGATAACTACACAGAAATCGAGGAGACTCATGACAGAGTAGTAATTCAACAAGAAATGTTTCTGTTAAATTATCAAACACAGCCCAGCTGTAGGAACTAATATTGCCTGAAATCCCAGTTAATCCATCTGCCTCTGTTCTGTGATCTACTTAGATGCTACACCATCATCCAGTTTGCAGGGGGGTTAGCAGTGGGATGAAAATTGTCAGTGTTTGTGCCTGCATTTCATTCTATATGCGTTCATGTTTGTGTAAATAATAATAATAATAGTAGGTAGATCTACTTTTTCTTCTCAGCTTCTGTCCTGGGTTTAGTTCAGTGTATTTTATAAAACCACAAAGCCAAACAACTGCCAAATAACTCGAGGAATTAATTAACCTCATGTTTGGTTTGGCATGTTCCTTTTTGCCTCCTATTTACTTTCTCAGTAACTTACTGTGCAGTAAATTACAAACAACATTTATTCAACTCATGTTACAGAATCAGCTATCATTTCTAAGAGAGGATTATTACTGAGTCAAATATAACTATACTGTAGACGTGTTGCACGTCATTTATCTGTCTTTACAGTTTTCCTCTTTGTGTTTTACTATATTTGTCACATACAGACAGGGTCTGGAATTCTGTTTATTTCTGCTCTTCACCAGACTTTTGTATAGACTATTATTTTCACTTGAAATATCAACTGCAGTCATAGCAAAGTGATTCCTGACATACCAGAAAGCAAGTTGAAGATGTCATCTCCAAAAATAAGTTTTTTTTAGTGCATGATTGCTTACAGTGCTGCATGACACCTACTGAAATCAATACAGTGTTTCCTGAGTACACATTACACAATGTTTCTATTCAAATATTTGAATAAGGGAATACTTGAAGAATAAAATTCTCTTCTAAGGTCTCCATGACAGAATTTGGCTCACTCCTCCTTTTGTATTTACAGATTTCTCAATGATAGCAGTGCAAGAACTTAGTCACGTACACACTCAAAACACACAAGAGGATTGTTAAAGGTAATTTTGTGACAAATTTTAAATATTCTTGATTTTCACCTGATAAGTTAATCTAGAAAGAAATAAAAAGAAAACCTATTTTTACATGTAGGTAATGTTAAACCTGCCATTTAATAGAGGTAACCAAATATATGGTATATGCACTTTGAAGTATATATCAACTTATATCATATGACCAAGTCATAATTATATAGCAAACAAATCAAAGGGCACTAATGAGAAAATTATTTCTCTGTTGTTTACTCAAAATGTTGTGGTATTCAGACACCTGGTAGTTACATTACCAGATCAAGAGATACATTAGTTACAGTAGTGATACCTCATAAAAGAGAACAGAACTTTAACACCAAAACTTTCATTACCGTAGCTTAGTTTTTCTTTCCAGCATATAAAACTCTTACTTCATAATGAAACAGCATTCTGTTTCCTGTGTAAATGGATCCTAGAGAATTGCATGATAACAGCATGATCTGCCATCAGGTGTGTTTATGCTGTCTTACCAAGTATCTGTTTATGTGTTAATATTTTAATTGCAAGCCAGTGTTTGCATTGTAAAATTACCAGGAAACGCTTTTTCACTTCATAAGCAGAAAGAAACCTAATATTTAGTATGATTGAAAGGACGTTAATTCTTGATTTCACTGGTTAAGCCCTCTACTCTTCCATTGTAACAACTCAAGCACCCCAACATGTGTCTGAGGGGCCTTTTTCTGTGCTGCCCCTGGAGTACAAGAGTTCTGGAGAAGAGCATCTGCATTCCCTTTTAGAAAACAGGTCTGGCTTAAGTGTATGCACTGGAGGCTCTAGGTTTCTGCAGTCATAGGTATAGTAGCATCTCCAACTTTGAAGCTATAATTTTTCAGCTCTCTGAGTTGTTGAAGAAAACTAAATCTGTTGGGAGCAGAGCTAATGCAGTAGTATCTGCTCTTTTGCTCTCCACCAGCTCAAAACAGTGTCAGGCCTCTGCTTAAAGTACTTGTCAAACCTACACTGCCTCAACACCAGGGAACAGGAGCAGAGGGATCCTGCCCATGGCTCTGCCCTCCTCAGCAGTGGTCAGGAAGAGGGATGATGAGAAGAGGTGAACTGACCCCGCAATAGTTAGAAACAAGGGCACAGGACACAAAGCAGGCCTAAGAGACAGCTCTAGGACACACACAGTGGTCTTAGACCAGGCGTAATTCAGCCCTTTATTAAAAATTAAAATCTGCTGTCTTGACAGAAACTCCTTCATTTATAAACACTCAAAAAACCTGTGTGCATTTATTGTAATTGTGTTCTAGCTGAGGTTACTGACGGTCAATTCCTGTTGTTTACAGACAGCCTGGTAATTTTAGTTGTCCTGGTGTCTGCCCAAGGCAGTCCTTCCTATCTGCTATCACTGTAGAAAGGAGATTAAGTTATACTTGCAAATGCAAGGAAGTAAGGGTATCCAGTGGGTGCTGCTGAGACTTGCTCCAGAACACCTGCCATATAGGCTCAAGATGAGATGCTCAGGAAAAAAAGGGAGAGGAAAACCACCCAGTCAACTTTGAATTAACTCCAAAAAGCAAAAGAGCTTCAAAGAATTGTGCTGTTGTGCTTGGCGTCTTTTTCTATACATTCTCATGTCCAGAGATGCTGGGTAACTTCAAACTCTGTTGTTTTTGTTTTTTTTTACATTTCACTGGAAGCAAGCATTGTTACTGTGTGGCTGAATTGCAAATAGAATGGGAATCACTTTCACTTCTGCTGTATGTGTAAGTGCTGCAGCAGTGGGGTTTATGGTGTTGGCTAAAGGTGTGCCATAGTTTCTTGGTAAACACCTGTGTCCAAAGGTTTGCAATTTGGCTGTAGATGTAGATTGGGAAAAGAGGAATCAGAAGTAGAAATTGCCTCTGCCTTTCACCTTGATTCTGTGGGCTCTGAAATGGCAGATTTAAAGCAGAGCAGAAGAAGTAATTTCAATTTTGTAAATCTGTAAAAACAACAAATATTTATACTTCTGCCTTAATTTCCAAGGTGTTCCAATGTAGGACAGTGCCACAGAAAGGCCCTACACTGATAATTCAACTGTGTTGCCTTGTGCTCAATTAGGTAAATCCAAACTGACACCAAGTGTGAGGGTCTCCCATTGACACATGCTGTATATCCCATGGGATAACACTGTAACACTAGGGGATGATCCATAATACATATAACAGAGTCTATCCCAGTTTCAGAATGGAACTAATTCATTGGTTTGTATGAGGTACTTGTAAAAAGCTAGCACAGGTAAAACCTAACATTTCTTCAGATCTATGGAAACTTCCCACCCTTCCAAGATCAGGCCTGACTAAAATCAAAGAAATTAATCCTGTTGACTTCAACAAAAGTATGGATGGTGCTCACTGTGATCAATGAATGCTGTTGTCTGTCACTTTCCTGAGAACTGCTCTTGGTCTAAAATTGTAATGATTTCCCCCTGGCATTTTAACCTTGGAGAAAGGGTGCCTCCATCAGAACTACTTTTTAAGAACTATCTTGAGAATCAGTAGCAGCATTGCATACTCAAGGATGCTTATATTAGAACTTTCATAAATATTGTATACACTGAGTGTGTAATGTGCTGCGTTGGTTCCTCTGCAGCAGTGAGATCCATCATGTCAGCAATCAATGGTTTAAGGTCTGAGGAACTAAACTGAAACTGAGCAAGGTAATGGGCTCTGAAAGACTGCAGTTATCTTATGTGGGCAGAGCTGGAGAAAATGAGGGGTCTCACACTGTGCAGCTCTGCTAAGAATGGTTCCAGAGGAGCTGCTTCTTAGAAGGAAAATATGGATATTCATGTACACTATTAAAAAAAACCAAAAAGACCCAAACCAAAAGACCTTCCATCAATTGCTTGGACCTGTAGTATTGCAGGTAGGGAGAATAATCTGGTGTTTAGATTATGAGCCTGAGGCTTGATTCTCCTCTCACAAAAGTTTAGTGAAGCCTTATTGAATTGACATTAGTGGAATCACCTTGTGATAAAAGCAATTTTAATGGAAAGATTCTGAAGTCAGGCCTTTCTGAAGACATATACTTTATTTCCAGTTCTGCCACTGACCTTTGACAAAGACACTTACCCTATTTTGTAGTGTTTCCTCGTTGTAATAGAAAGGAAAATAATTAACCCACTTGACTCAAAGTGCTTTAAATTAGAGATGTAACAACATAACATGAACAACATATGCAGAAAACTGTAATTACATGCCACACAAACATAGTGTGGCAGCAGTTGCTTCCAGGTACTGAGCTAGGCCTCATTCTCGGAGCCTGAGTACACTACAGGTAAGCTGTTATTAGCAGTAACTAAAATACTCAATTCTGGTGGGCTTGTACTGGCCCTGTGTAGAGAGTACTCTCATATTCATTTATTGTCCTCTGTGATGTCCCTGGTTAATCATGATAATTTATATATATTTGTATTTGGTTTACTTACTTTCAAGGCATGAATAAGTAATGTTACCCAGGTATTTTTAGAAAGAATAAAAGGAAACATGAAAACCTATTATTTTAAACTATAAAACTGATTTTAGGATGGTACCATATGGTATAATTGCAAAGGCACTTTAAAAAAAATCATTGTTACTGTTTTAAGTAGTTTAGTATATACACATGCACAAAATGTAGTAAATTAACTTTGCAGATGAGTCGTAATATTTAAGCTAGAAAAGCCTGGAGATTTACAGCTAAGTCTTTGAATATTATATTGTGTTTAGCTATGGGAGGTGCCTAATACTGAGTATGGGCTTCCTTAGCCCGGGTACTAAAGCAAGAGGTGCAGAGAGTTTCTCTGAGAAGTCTGTCCCTCTCCAGCTATAACATCATAGCATTGCCTCATTGGCACGCCTTTGCTTCTGGTGAGAAAGGAACATACTTCAGCAGGAATGTTAAAATAGTGTTTATTTCTGGGCAAATGCCTTGATTTATGTCCGTGTTACACCTTAAGCCATCTCACAAACTCTCAAATCCTTTCATATTGCCTCCATGGAGGCTTTTGGACAGACATTGGCCCTGGTGATGTCACTAGGGTTTACAACCAAGTCCAACAGGAGCAGATGAGCTAACTATTAGAAAGTATTGGGATTGTTCAGTAGCTGTGTCCTCCCTCTCAGCAGGGGCCTACCTGCATTTCCTTTTCCTGGGGGAACAAAGCAGCATTCTGAAAAGACTGAAGAAGCACAGCTAAACCCAAATCATGCCATACTTTTGGTGGGTTTTTTACATAAATGCCCTCCATGCTGAAATTACAGGGGATTCTGGAATTTACTCTACTAAGTGCAAGATTGGGTTCTTAGCAATAAACTGCTGTGTTCATCTTCACTATTATATTAGACCAAGTCCTCATAAAGTATTTTGGGAAGCAGACTGAAGAATTCTAAAAATCCTATTAATATGTTGGGCTAAATTAGAGAAGCAACTGTGGCACCCTTTCTAAAAGTGAGACCAGTTAAAGGGCATGAAGTCTTCTGGGTTTTTTTCATCTGTGTCTAGTTATCTGCTTTCTCCTCCATGCCGTCAGCCACCTGGTATTCTTTCCAGGGACACATCTATACTGCATAACATCGTTCTATCTTCTTGAAGGAGTGGAGTACATTTGACTTGGAACACAGCTTTGGAAGCTGCATTTTTTTAATGTGTTAATGATCAATATGGACCTTGGTGCCTCCATATCCTCTTCATGTGGTATTTTATACCAGTATGTATAATTATCACATTGTTCAAATTAGCATCTTTTTTTTTCACACACCTACTGCAGCTGCTGTTGGAAGAGAAGGATAATAATCCTTTTCAGTGATCTGAAAGTAAATTAATTTAAAAACCCCCTCACAACCCAAAGTCAACTTTTACAACAAACAAAATAATAGTATTAATGTTCAACTTCCTTGCTGGCCTTGTGCTATTACAAAATATGTAAAAGGAAGGACAACTAAGCAGGGAATTTTAATTTTCATTTCAACAATTACACTTGATCAGGTTTAGTATAGCTATAGATAGGACACAATTCTTATTTAGGTAGGAAATAAGACCAGAGCAATGCAGAAGAAAATCGAAGTCAATCAAAACCAGACTGTACATCAATATATTTAATGCCAACACTGATGAAAGGAAAAGCTGATCAAGGGCTGAATGCTGAAATTGCTGTTCACTCTTTACACACTGAAAACTTCCACTGAAGTCAAGTGAGAGTTCAGCTGGGAGTGTGTTAGGAGAGCACAGGTCTCTTGAGTCAGCTCACGGATGCCCTCGAGCACCAGCACTAACTTGTGAACCCCATTATCCCAAGATGTGGGGGGAAAAGAAAGGTGTACTGTGTAAACAGTTCATCTTTGGAGGAAGGCATCCTTCTATTTCTCCTTCTGCCACTTCACTTCTGCAGATCAAGTGCTTCCCGGAGAAGTAGACCCGGTTACAAAAAAGGAATGCCAGCCAGCCTTCGCAAACTGAGCCTACTGAACACTTAGGGCACAGCTTTGAAACGCGGTTCACCTACCCAGTATTAGAATAGCGGCGGAATATACCCCGCCGGGACCTTCGTCTTTGCGCTGCATCCGCTGATGCAGGCGTTTAAACTCTCCTCTGCGAACAGCTCGGGCTGTCACTTCGGCAGACGGTGTCCGTCCCCTCGCTCTCCGGTCCCTGCAGCGACAGGGAGCCGGGTACGGGATGGGAGAACGCCGCCGCCCGGCCAAGGCTCTCTGAGCGTCTCTCTCCCGCCTCGTCCCGCAGCCCCCCGCGCACTGTGCCGCTCCGCTCCACCGCCGCCCCGCGCCCCGGGCTCGCCCCCTGCCCGCTTACCTCGCTCGCAGTCAGCGCTGCCGCGCTCCGCCG
>VZRL01007201.1:0-30417 GCA_013397895.1 Origma solitaria | reverse complement strand
GGCGAGCGGGGCGCGGAGAGGCGCGGAGAGGCGCAGCCCCGGCGCTGCCGGCTCCCTACCTGCCGCGGGCTGCCGCGGGCATGGCCTCTCGGGCAGCCTCGGCGGGGCTTTACAGGGGGATGCGCCCCCCGAGCGCGGTTTCGGGGCTCCCTTCCGCTCCCCGCCAGCCGCGGGGCCGCCACCCCTGGACCATCCCTCGCCCTCCCCGGCCGCCCGCAGGGTTCTGCGCTGCCCGCGGTGCCGCCGCAGCTCCGCAGGCTCACCCCACTCGCTTCTCTCTAGCATTGGGGCTCCCCTAGCAGCCACCTTCTCTGCCCTCGCCCCGCGGCTGTGGCTCCCCCGGCCTCCGATAGCCTCACAAAGAGCAGAAGGAGCCCGGGCAGCTTCGGGGCGAGAGGGACAAAACGGGCCCGCAGGGCGACTGGGGCGGCACAGGGATGGAGAGATCCCCAGACGTGTTAGCGGGGAACAAAGGGGCTGCAAACAAATGCCGTGAAATGTCTTCGAGGGTTTAGCATTATCCCAGCTCCATGTGCTCTGAATAGTAATCTGCTTGTTTCCAAGCGCTGCCAAGGTCTGCATGACCTGTTCATGTCTTATTTCCTTGTCCCACCGGCATGGCTTTCAGTTATTTCTGCTTCTTTGTCCCATATTCTTGGGTTGGTAGTTTGGGTTAGTTACTATGTTTTACTTTACTGCTGGTTTTAATCTATGCCGTTCGTTCATGAGGTCCAATTCTGCCTCATGGAGTGCGTACCCTTTATTTGGCAATTTGTCTGTAATGTGAGTCTGTAGATTCATCTCTCCACAGGATCCTTTTCCTCTCTAATTTTTTTTTTCCTGGAAAGTGTTAATCTGGCTTCTGAGTGAGCACATCACTATTTCCACTACCTTTTGTTGAGACAAAAGTCTGAAAGAAATAGGGTGCTTTCTGCTTTTCATGCAGAATCCCGCATATATCCAGTTAACAGTGCCTTTCCTTTAGCAACCTCCAAACTGTTTAAAAGGTGCAAAATGCAACTCACCAGTTTTAACTTTTATTTGTATAAACAAAAGAGCTCCAGTGCTAAGGAAAGCAAGTCCCGTAGTGTTTGGGATTACCTGTATTCATCTTAGTTCTGCTCATCCATGTTAATTCTTTATTGCAGCATTAGAGTTTGTGTTTTAATCACTCACAAAGTTAAAGAATACTCTGCTGGGGTTTCTACAGCAACATGATAACTATGCTATCAAAGAATCTGTTGCACTTCTTTGTGGACAGAAACACACAGATCGTTCTTTCTTGCTGAGGTTTTTTCTAGGGGGTATGTATATGCATTATTTTTAAAAAATCAGGACTGGCAAGAGTTTAATTTCTTTTCAAAGCATTTGAATATATACAAGACATTAGCCTGAAAGCAACTCATTATGGCCATTTTTAAATTGTCTGAAATTCTGTTTCTGTCATGACAAGTTGGCTACTTTTATCCTTTGGGAGGATCAGTTAAAAGCATACTCAGCCTAGCTGGTTAAGGTTTCCTTCATTGCATAGTAAACACTTTTTGGCATCACAGTAACAGCAACATTTCATTTTCCCTGACCTAAGCTCTTTTTCCACCCCCCTGTAGCCTGGAAGAGGAAGGGTTCTGCTGATCAGCAGAGGGGGAAGAGAACAAATGAGTATGATGAGTCTTGCAGAGCGCTTCAGGCAAAGCTCTGAGCCTGGCACTTATTCCTGAATTCTGATTGCATTCGCCTCCCCAAGGTGTGTGGGCTGTGCAGTGAACTTTCTTTACCTATCTGGGGTAGAGGTGTTTGTGCTTGGGCTTGCAAAACTGTACTCACAGGAGGTGGGGGGGGCAGGGGGGAAGAGCAGGGCTAGACGGGGAAAAAGGTTTGGAACTAACTAGAATTCCAAAATAAGCGTCAAGAAAAAAAGCCACGTCATAATGATTCACTCCCGAGACAGGGTTCAAGTTTAATGGAAGAATCCACATGTACAGATTCACTCTTAAACATTTTAGTTTTTATCGTGATTGTTCTTTTTGATGTACTCTTATAAGGAGAACAAGCCTTCATTTGTTTTAGTAACTATAAATGAGCTTTCCCTATGATATGAGATCTGTTAATGCTACAGGAAATAATGCTTTTGTTACAATTTACGAATTAGGCACTCCGTGTAGCTTCCATTGAAGACATTGATAGTAAACTCACTGTAAAAAGGAGCGGCACTCTTCTAAGTGTAGAATCCTGGAACTGATGGAGGGGGGTTTTTTTGCAGACTGTATGCTTTGCACTTCAGTCGCAGCTTCTGTCTTGGCTTGAGCATTTGTAAGTGTGTCCCCCATATGATTTCTCTGGTGTTTGAACAGTGTGAGCACATGCACAGTTTGTCCTTTGGTTCTGGCGCTTAGAGGTGCCACGTATGGAATCATTCTGATCTGCTTGACTGCTTTTATCACACTTGTAGGAAGCTCATTAGCTCTGTGACTTCTACCTCTGTCACATGCAGTCACAATCACTCAAAAGTTATTGGAAAGAGCAAAGACAAAGCAAGAGTTACATTTATAGACTGTTTTTGAGAACCTTGATTCTTTTGGACTTAAGATGGACTCTCACACTTAAAATAACAGCAAGAAACTGCACTGTGCTTTAAGGGTGGACTTTACCATCACATACTTAGAAACAAGAAACAGAGATTTTTCACTCTGATATAGCTTTAAAAAGATGCCAAATATGAAATGCTCTTAGTGTGTTTGCTTGCCTTAAAAGGTGTTCTCTCTGCTATACAAAACTGCTGAAAATTCATTCACAAATTGAGTTGCAAATAAAAAGGAAAGAAAAAATATGTTTTCTTAGTTAGGAAAATAGGCAAGTAGGTCTTTGGAAACCTCAAAATTAATCTGGGAGTTGCCTATAACTTGGATTCTGAAATTACACCATCCACCTTTTCAGGAAAAAATGGCAAAAGATGCTGAAAAAATCATAAATCTTTGGAATAAATCATAAATCTTTGTGCTAGTTACACTCCTGCAGGAGCATGGGGGGATTTAGAGTCAGTAATCTGTGTTTAACAAGGCCTGTATTTTTATAGGAAGGCAAAGGCTTGCTTCTGTCTTTCGAGATTGGTAGGGAGAGTAATTTGTTAAGGTGACATTGCAGTGGGTGAACTGGGTCCAGGTGAAGCCCATTCCCCCTTTTGCAAAACATTTTAGTGTTTTGTATTTAGCTTGTACCTCCCATGCACAGAGGTTTTGACAGCAGTCCCACAGACCAACACTCATGAGCAAAGCTGGGAAATCTGTGCTGTGCACTGGTAACTTCCATAAGAGGAGTTGTAGGAAATCATCTTTCAGAATAGGTTTTTGTTTCTGTACAATCCCCTAGGGTTGGCTGCTTTTTTCTCTTAATATTTGATAGTCCCAACACCAAACTGTTGATAAAACAAAGAATTATAAATAATTCATAGTTAGGAATGGATCTGACCACTCCACCACCCCCTGCTCCCCCCATATTTCCATGCATAGATTCCTTAGGCTACCCAAGAAATGGAAATATTGGAAATATTCACATAATACAGTGCAGCGTGGGTTATTCATAATATGCAAGGCTTTAAAGGAAACTTACTCAAGAGCTTCCTTCATCCTAATAACTTTCCAAAAGCAGTTGATATGTCTTCCCTGTGCCTGGCTCTGATTTTTCAGCAAGTGTGTGAGGGTACAGGTTATTAGAGGACTAATTCTCAATAAGTGCTTCATGTGAGTAGGTGAAAATATCTGATGTGGGGGTTATAAGTGCAAAAATAGTAGTTCTGCATTTCAAAAATATTTAATACCCAGCATTTAAAATTCAGCTGGAGAATCAGTCTAATTCTGCTGCCATTTGAATCAATAGGAAAATTCACTGATTAGCCTCTTCCTGTGTTCCGTAAAGCTGCTTACCTTTATTTTCAAGTCGCTCATGCAGTATGCTGTCAGCAGAGATTTTAGGAAAGCTGAGCACTTCCAGCTGTTGGTGGAATTCAGTTAAAATACTAATGACAAGTGAAGGCCTGAGTCAGTCCTGTCTTACTGCCACTGACAGCCCTATCCAAGGGCTCCTGCATTCCCTCCTGCCCAGGTTAGCATCAAGCAGCAGCACAGACAGGACAGAGCAGAGCAAGGGCTGACCTCAGGCACTGAGATATGTGGGAAATTCCCTCAGGAATGAAATACAAAGCAGAGAAAATGTCGTCAAACAGCCAGACCCAACAGTAAAATCATTTTCATACTATCTAGCTAATAACTTTGTACTATTTTTTCTTCATATAATCAACTACGCTGGGGCAAAGAGATCAAGTGCTGGAATAAATGGAAAAACTCATACACGTGACCTGGTGGGCACTGGGTGAGATCAAACACCCGGCAGGCTGAAGTCAGGAGTAGGAGAGGAAGCAAGGCTTCACACAAAGGAGAATTCCATGTGCAAAATGAGCCATGGAATGGGTGCCGAAATGAGTCAACATTTTTAGGATGTAAGTCAGCGCTCTTATAAAATAATTTTATTCATTAGTATCATTCTTTTTAGCTACATGGGCAGCAGAAATTTGAAATGCTGCCAAGTCTGACTCAAAATTAATTTGGGTTTGTGCTTATGTGGAAGAGAAAAGGCCTTTTGTCCGTAATTCCATATAAGCTCTATAGGGTGACCCTGCATTACACAGGATGTAACTGAACAGCCTGTAATTGATGAGGTTTCCATTAACACATGACACAGTGTGCACTGTAATGAGATCACAGAAAAAGCTTTTTTT
This sequence comes from Origma solitaria, assembly GCA_013397895.1. Lineage (NCBI taxonomy): Eukaryota > Metazoa > Chordata > Aves > Passeriformes > Acanthizidae > Origma > Origma solitaria. The sequence goes on along the minus strand of VZRL01007201.1, from coordinate 25,646 downwards.
AAGTGTTAAGTACTTTCTTGTACAAGGAGTTGAGTTCATGTTGTACAGGAGTAAGAAACCTGTTTTCCTGGAACAAGACCACAAGAAACTTGATTTCCTGGAGGAGTTCAATACATTGGTGCACATGCACCTGACACTGGGCTACACAGACATGATGAAGTAACTGCAGTTAAAACTGAAGGGTAAATGGGATTGTGCAAAAGTGGGGAGCAGTTTCTGTTGCATGCCTAAAGCAGGTTACAGGAGTACGGCGTGTAACACTTTGGAGTACAGGAGCCAGGATGTGTCCATGGTGTTGGTACTATTTCAGTAACACCCAGGAACATGCAAGCAGTACAGCATACGGGCCTGTTCATGCACTCACTGTGCCGTGGTGTCTGAGCCTGGTGTTAGATTGCTTCCATGAGCAGCCTCCAAGCACTCCTTATGTTCCTCTCCCAGAAGGAGCGTTCAGCAGATCCCAAGTGTGCGATGCCATGTGGCAGAGTGGGGAGTGAGACTGGAGGGTGAGAGCAGGAGAGCCCCGGCCCGCCCGTATAAATACAGCAGAGGTGCTGCTTTATTTCCTGATGCTCAGAAGGGAAAGGCAAGGCAGCATCCCATATGTTGCACTCTGTTAACTGGGTGAAAGGGGAGGCTGTGGAGCCAGCCTATGAATAGGTATATTTAAAGAGGCAAGAATATGCCAAAGAGCATATTTTGAAGAAATGGAATAGGAAATTACATTTGTTAACAAACTTCATGGAGTTTTGCTTAGAAACTTCAGTTCCAAACCTGACTACCCTGAGTGCATGTGGGATTTGATAAGTGATTTAAGTCCTTTAAGGAAGAGAAAACATGAAAAAAAAAAGGATGTTTTCTTCATCATAAAACATACATTTTGGGCTCTTTTTCATGTAGAAGGTGGACCTTGTAAATGAGTCAACATTAGGTAAGACTGCCACCGATCAGGATTAAGCCTTCGTTATACAAAACATCCCCTGTCACTGAGGACAGCTGGTTCACAGAGCTGAGATATATGACCTTCTACAATTTCCTCTGACATTCATATGTAGAAGGTTCCCTGGGGTAAACAATGCTTTATAAATTTACTTGTTTAAATAAGCTCTTCTCTCACAAACAATCCAGGTAGTTCCCTCTCATGATTTATGTCTGGAATGGTAGAATGTGTCTTCTCTTCGTTCAGACATAAATTTCTGAAAACATTTCTTAATAATACCTATTTCAGAATTTTGCATTTCATTGTTGTGAAGTATAAGTACAATGAAAATCCCAAACCACGGAAAGTGAGGCAGGCAGGGCTGCTTTGTGTTTTCACCTTCCACCTAACCCAAGTCCCACCTTCCCGTTAGCAACAGTGGAATGAGGCATTTCTACTCTTAGGTACCCAACACCCAACAGCAACATATATACAGGGTGTAAATAAGGCTTTTTTTCTGCAGAGTTTCAGAGGGATGCAGGAACTACTTTAGTGCTGAGCTACATATATACAATGACCCTTTGTCAACATTACCCAAATTTACTCCTATCTATTTTAAATTTTTTTTTGTTTTCTGAGAAAGACATTGCAAAGACTTCATTATCTTATCATTAGTAACATTTTTGGATAAGAATATCATTATTGTTTCAAAGGAACACATATTCTCATACTTACTGAAGGAAAAGCTAAAAAACCAAGTTTATACTTATTTGACTTGAGACAGGGATTTATTGATTGTATAGAAAGCAGGAGGACTAATTTTAAATTATCTCTTTTTTTACCTGCAATTACGATTATTTGAGGAGTTTGACTATTAAGGAGGGGAGTAGATTGCTGAGTGTTTATAAACAATGTTCTGTTGGCTGTACAGGTTAATAATTTCATTAAAATCAGTGAATCTTCTCATATTAGTGAATAGATATTGTGCATTATGAATACAAGCCTTAGTTTGCCCATATTGATACTCTTTTAAAAAATACAGATCTCAGGGGTTCCTAGATTGCTTTCACAAATATATGCAGAGCTGGAGCAACCATTTCACACTGAGTACTATAAAGTGATGCACAAGGATGTACTTGGTATTTGTGCCCCCTTTCAACAATGTAGTTGAAATTTTACAATGCAGTCACATATGCTTTAAAATAAGTAAGGCGAGGATCCTGCCTACAGTTTTGAGGAGATTCTGTACCAGGTGGGATCAGAGCTGTCTTTGCACTGTTGAACTATGTCTCTTGTAGTTAAACAGCATTGGCATTGTGCAGACCTGTGACAGACATTGGCACTTGGATTGCCTTCATTCCCACAGAATTTCGGTGGGAAGAGTAACAGATGACAAGGGGGCTAAAGAAGGAAAGTTCCATGGCTGGAAATATTGGCAAAACAAACTGCTTTCTTATAATAATCATTGTTGGCTAAATCCTCCCTTATTCATCTTCTCTTCTGACTGATGGCTCTTTCTTATCTCCCCTGATCCGTCCTGTCCTATCATTGTGATTTCCCCATTGCTATTTCCTTGATAATCTAATGACTATGTGGAATTACATGTTCCAACTTACTATTTTCATACTTAGCCATCTTGGCTGGCATAATGATATGTCAAGTAAAAGTAAAAATTAAAATTAAGCCCATTGGATTATGAAAAGCAGCGTGTTTTGGCTGTAGATATAGATATAAAAACATAGTTACTTCTGTTTTTATATTGATCTGTTTAGCACACTTTATTTTTGTAAATAAGCACTCTATTAAGTGTGCTACTTTTTTTGCTGTAGACTTTTAAACATGGTTATTTTACCCAGTATCTTCTAATAGTGTGTATCTAAAACCTACCAGACCCAGTTATATTATGTAGAAGTACAGCTAAGGTTGTCAACTGTAAAATTGTAAAAAACCTCTTGTTGCTTTGTGATGATTATTATTATTCTATTTTGGAACCAGGTGTCAGAACGTTGCCATTAGTTTCAGCAGAACCTTTGTTTAGCCCCTAGAAATCACACAAGTAACTTGTGCTGGGAGCCATAGGAGGAGGACTTGCAATATGACTCAGGATCATAGAACACCAGGTTGGAAGGGACCTCAAGGACCATCTGGTCCAAACCTTCCTGGCAAAAGCACAGTCTAGACAGGATGGCCCAGCACCCTTAAAAGTATCTTGTGTTGGGAAATCCACCACTTCCCTGGGGAAATTATTCCAATGGTCATGCATAGTCCATATGTCCACTATTTTTTTTTCCTGTATGTGTAGGTTTTTCTTTCTGAATTCCTCTTTGAATTTCCTAGGATCCAGCCAAAGTGAAAAACAGAGTAACTCCTTTTTCTAAGATTTAACTAGAAGCCATTTTCGGGAGTAACAAGAATATAATAAATTCAGAGCTATATTTTTAAATGTTTTGTGCAACAACATGCTGATGCAAAATACTCCATCTATTTAGCTACGAAGGTAGCCAGGGAACACTAAATAATACTGAAAACAAAACTACATCAGGTAAAGGATAAGTTTAAGGATGAGTTTTCTAGAACACAGAGACTTCAGACATAGGAGGTTTTCAGTGTACAAAGCTGCCATATACTGTAACATTCTGTACAGTACCATTTAGTCTCCTTTATTGCTACTTAGTGCAAACAAACCAGCTCTGAGATAAGGGCCGCTATAACCACGGAAAATATGCACAAGTACCACACGGAAACATAAAAATGATTGGGTTTGTTTCACAAGCATGATAGGATACAATTTCTGACTGTAAGATAAAACCGGCAGTATAATTTTAATATCTTGTGTGAAAAACATAGGGAAAGCAGGAAAGCGGGAAAGTGATACGTAATATTTTCTGATCTCAGTGCTTGTAAAGTTAAGGTGGTGAACACAGAGATGTATAGAAATATGGCTCTCTGTTATTCAAAGCATTACAGATTCACTCTTCTTTGATGCTTTGGCTTGTAACAGTAAATTCAACAGATGTCATGTCATTAGTTCTGTACTGCCCTTGAGTGGATCAAATTCAGCTCAGTGGTAGAACAAATAACACCACTGAAGTTTGTAAAATTACTACAGATTTGCTCCTGCCTAACTAAGGGGACAGTGTGAAAGTGAAAAGGAGTAACCACAAGGCTAGATGCAATGCAACATAAAGCTGCACTCCACCCTCTCTTCACGTGCTATATTTTGAGGCATACACACAGCCATTTATTTTTAAAAAGTCAGTTGTATTTTAACACATTCTCTGAGTGTGGTGATAAGGCGGTATTGCCTGGTCTCCAAATGAAGTGGGACTTGAGGGAATAAAAGTAAAAAGGCCAAATCTTATCTTTTGCAATACGAATTAACACACTGAATTTGTAGAACAGAATTAACTAGATCAGACCAGACTGTAATGTGGTCCAACCGCCCGAGTACCTCAGGGCTGACCAAAAGTTAAAGCCTGCTGTTATGGGCGTTGTCCAAACACCTCTAAAGCACTGACAGGTTGCCTGGGGCATTGACCACCTCTCCAGGGAGCCTGAACAGTGATGACCACCCTCTCATAAAGAAACACTTCCTAATGCCAAGTTTAAATAGCTGTAAATATAATGTTTTGAATTAAGAATATAGACCATAATTTTGGTAGTTTGTGACATTTCTAGAACAGAACATGTTGATCAGAAGATTTTTTAAAAGCAGAAGTCATTTTCATTTCTAGCGATTTAACAAATCCAATGCAAACTCTTAAAATCCTCTCTTGGCCTATCCACATTTTTCAGCAAAACAAAGTTCAGTTCAAAGAGCTTCTCTAGCTCTGCTCCAGTCCTGCTGTTCTTCTTCCAGGAATATTGGATACTGCTCAGGGAAGACAGAATGTTTAGTTCAGGACATTTAAGAAACTAATTAAGTTTATTCCCTGTAGGGGAATTAGAAATATTTTTATCATTTTTAAAACGGTTATGTGCAAGTTACTTACTCTTGCTGACGAAATACAATGAAATACGATGCCATTCAAAGGCAAAGGAGTTACAGAATCTCTTTGAAAATTCCTGTCAATGGTCACATCCAGGCACAATCCGTTGGTGCAGAGGCAGCAGTTCCAACATCAAGACTTCGTGTCCATCACAAAGGACATGTCCAAGAGTGCAACTTGATCGAGATGAAGTGTGAAATTGCAGCACATGCCGCTCAAATTATGCAGAGCCTATGGCAGGGTGTTTATGAAGGCTCTGTTTTGGCTGGATGTTTGTGGGCTTACTAAGGACAAGCAGTACTCGCCTAATAGACACTCTACTGCTATTTAGTTACTTTTAGCAGAATTTTCAAACGAAATTGGAGCTACAGCAGTGAGTTTGGATAGATGCATGGGTGTGGCTTTTTTGCAATACGCTCATTAAATCAGATTTCCCGTCTGGTGGGGACACAGCCTAAGGCAGAGAAAGGTAGAAAAGCAAGCACAGCCACAGTCACTGGGTATTGGGATACTGTCACTTGTTCAAAATAGGCTCCAAAATTGAGATAACACTTCTTAAGATATTTCTAAAGAGGTAGATCTAAGTATTTCATTGAGAGCATGGGGAAAAGGGACATGAAATAAGAGTAAGATGTTAGCCCATGCTAACATCTATTTTTCTATTATAAAATATTTTTATATTTTCTATTTTTCTACTCATCTGTTTTGAGTCAAGAGATAAACTCTCTCATTGCATCTATGTCATGCATTTGGTGCTTTTAATTAATGAATTTATTTAGTATCTAATAGGGCACAAAGGAGTTTGAGTTTTGTGATATGAAGAACAATTAAAATGAAAGAACAGTGCTAAATTAAGCAGTTTTGGCCCAGTTCTGTAACTTTTACAGTAATTTCTACTGACATAAAATAAGTAGCAGTTTTTTGCTAAATGAAGTAGTCTAGACTTGAATATATGTCGGTGTAACACAATTCTCAGATGGGTGTGAAATTGTATCATTATTTGTTAGTGTTTTATAAATACTTTATAATGCCATAAATGGTTAAACAAAGCTGTAGAAAATGTTTGCTTATTGCACAACCACCTGACATTGGAATTAGGTACAAGTAGGCTGGAAGACAGGATTTGAATTCAAAATTATCGCAAAATCAGAAATAATTAGAAAGATTGAATGCATGTCAGTAAAGAGAAGTGAAAGGTAAAGTACTCAGGGATAATTAGTTAAAGAAAAACAGGATGAGGAAACAACTGGCTTCATAAATATGAAGGAAAAGATCGGGATAATGGATCAGAATTGATGGCAAATTCATTAGTCATCAGTGGACCAGCAAGAATTTGGTCTGATACTTACCTTAACAGAAACACAGACTGGATGCAAGGCTCAGAGAGCCGAAACCACAGCATGCACAGAGAAGAAATGCACGGAGCATTCCACAAAAATACAACTTTTCTGTTTTGAAACAAGTGTATGTACGCAGCAGAACATCTTCATAACCATTAATGTTTGTAAAGATCAGCTCATCTTAGCAACCAGTTCTAAAAATGGAGTGCAGTCTCCCACAAACCTTATCAGATCACCTCCAGGAGGAAGTGATTTTGTTACTGTGCAGGAGTTCTACTGTATTCATTACAGCCAACAATATCAAAGCAGTGTACAGTAGCATGAGACAGCTACTGAGCATTTATTTTCCTATAACATTTCCATAGAAAGGATAGTATAACTAGTAATGTATTCCATAAGGAGATAAATAAACAACTTTTGGTATGTCAGGGTTTTAACATTTCAGAAACTCCATAATTTTTCTAGGATAGTCTATCACTGAGAAATGTGAGTAGCTGGAAATGTGGTTTTCTTTAAATGAGTCTGTACTTCTTTCATTTCCTTCTCTTCGTGCATGTCTCTCAGTTCTAAGTTTGACCTGCATAACCTAACACATATAAAATATATAAAATTATATTATAAAAAATATATAAGACATTAAAATATACATTAATATACACTTTTTTTTAGAAAAAAAGGAGAATAAGAGCTTGTATCACGAAAGTGTGTGTCTGGCACTCCGAAATCCACAGAGGAACAGCACGCTCTGTGTAACATGGAGCTGAGTGTCATTTCTCAGCTATTGCTGCCCACACCATTGGGTCTGGCAGTTACGAGAAGCATTGGTCTGTGTCAGGAGAGCAAACATCAGCATTAATTATAACTGCAGGATAATTTGTAATGTTTCTTTATTCTTTTGTTAAGTTTCCCTTTGTGAGACTTTAGGGACTAATGTTATTGCAGGCCTTTATTTCCATCTTCATTCTTTTTGCATTCCGAATACCTCTCAGAAAGTCAGCACGAAATATGGATTAGATACATTCCCAGACAGACAGTACATAGGAGAGGGGCAAAAGGAGGAAGCGGGAAAGACACCAAAAAATTAGATTAAAAGAGCTTTAAAGATACTGCAAAACTTCCTCAGTTTCTGAAGGCTCAGAAGATGCAAAACATGAAGGTTAACCTACAAATAATCACACTGGATAGTGGAATTGGATATGAAGGATGTACTTTAGGAACACCGACGAGCTGAAGCAGAGCACTGAAGAGGTGCTCACAGCTGTGCCACAGCCGTGTCCGCCTGAGGGACTGTGCACTGCCGCGGCCGAGTGCCGATGCGCTGTGCATGTGCGTCCCAAGGCGCAGCGCGGCACCGAGAGCGGCACTGGGATTTCCCGAGGGAACGGCGCGGCACGGAAGTGACGGTGGGCGGGAAGTGACGGCAGCGGCGGGAGCGCGGCGGCGCGGGGCCGGAGCGGGCCATGAACAGCCGCCTGCAGGAGATCCGCGAGCGGCAGAAGCTCCGCCGGCAGCTCCTGGCGCAGCAGGTGCGGCGCGAACAGCCGCGGGGAGCGGNTGTTTCCTGCTGTGCAGCTCGGGGCCGAGAACGCGGACAGCATCGGCGCCGTGCTCAACAGCAAGGATGAGCAGCGCGAGATCGCGGAAACCAGGGAGACCTGTCGGTTAGTATCGGCGGGCGTGTCTGTGCGAAATGGGGGGTCCGTGGGAGTGCAGGCTCGGGAAACGGGGCGAGGTTGGACTCGGGGAAAGGAAATGCGTTAATTAGCTAAACCAGAGCCTTCATTAAGGCGAGATGAACTGTACATCTGCGGTGGTACTTGTAACAGCAGCTTGGAAATATAGGGTGACTTTTGTTTCTGGTCTTAAAAAGCTACTGGGTAGGAAAACCGAGATCTGAATTTAGAATGGGCCATCCGCGTTGTCCCAGAGCCTTTATTCTTTTGCTAAGCGCAGTTCAGGGCAGTTTAGTTTAAAAGTTCTCATGGAACTACGGATGTGTCTAGGGCACAGCAGCTGCTGCTTATCAGTTCTCACATGTGTGTGAACAGGCTTAATTTTGTGGATGAACTGCTTTGGGGTAAAATAAGCTGTACCTTTTAGAACAGAAAAATGAGAAAGGGAAGGGAGTGAGCTTAATCTTGTAGATGTACCGCTTTGGTTAAAATAAGCTGTACTTTTTGAGAGCAGAAAAATGAGAAAGTAATGATGCTCTTTTCAGTAGTTCTGTCCTTAGCAAGTTGTGCTGGTCTCAAGTATAGCGAGAGAGAAACATCCTGCATGATGCTTTGAAATAGTTTCAAACTTGTAACCTGCAGTCCAGCAGATTATCAAAGATTCCTGAACAGTTTTCTTTGGAGACAGAATCTTTCATATGAGGATTTTTGGCTTTTCATAGGGCTGCATATGATACTTCTGCACCAAATGCAAAACGTAAATATCCAGATGAGGGAGAAGCTGATGAGGAAGAGATTGAAGAATATAAGGTATGATAAAAGGAAAAAGTTGCTTTTTTCTGTTGTTCTTGTGTCCCTGAGGTACTTAAAAAATATATGTGTATACAAAAATAAACATGATGTGTATAGAACCTTTAATATGTGTTTTCCACAGTGGCATCTCCCTTGCTGGTGTTCACTGCAGAAATACAGTAGAGAGAAAATGGATGCTGTGTGGTTCTCTTCAGGTGTGACACAGGTGCATGGAACTGCACGTGCTCCAAAACCCAATGTGTGGAGGCGTAATTTAGTGCTGCTCCTAAGGAGGCAGGCTTAGGTGCTAGTGCCCACAGGAAACAGCAGTGAGCCATGGCTGGCTGTGGGAAGGAGTGGTAAAGTGTGTCTGTGCTTGGGTGTGTGCAAAAAGAATCTTGACCAGAATTTTGTTGTGTCAAAAGGAAAGTTTGCTGTTAGCAGCAGCGCAGGCCAGGGGATGAGTGACAGGGAGGCTGAGGGTGTCTTCTGACCCATTTGTGCAGTGCCAAGGAATGCAGTGGAAGAAACAAGGGATTCTGAGGGAATTGAAGTAAGAGGCTTGGTTTGGGGTGTCCTTTAAGTGTCCAAAATGTCCAGGAAGAGTCAGGTTTAAAAATGAACCAAAATGCCTCCATGGTCATTGAAGAGTGAGTGCTTGTCAAACTCTCATGCTCTTCATTTTTCAAATGCTCATCCCAAAGCTATTTGACAGCTTTCTCCTTTCATACCTAATGTGATCTTTTGGCCAAGCTGAGAGGTAGAAAGAGGTTAAATACAGGCATGATTATGATGCAGCTGTCTTTATGATTTGCTTTGGGATCTGGTTGCACTGCATGTCCTCCTTCCTTTTTTCCATGTCCTAATAACCTTGCCTTCTGTGGTTAAATAGAATCAATGTCAGTGTATTTATGAAATAATGCAGTATCTGCTGTTCTTTTGGATGCCTAAAAATAGTAATTTTTGAAATACAAAGCCTTCATCGTGTTACATTTGTGTTCAGGTTTGTAAATCTTTCTGTAATAATGTCTGTCTTTTATCTTACGAAACCAAAATGTTAATGTATGACAGGATGGTTTTTGATGATTGATTTTGAAAGTCTCTCTGTAAAGGGACAGAACATTCTAACATCATCAGTGTTAGGCTGTACATTCTGTTTAGTAAAGAAATTAAGTCACCATCAGGTAGAAGGGTGTTTCTGAAGCACGGTTTTTATTCTTGCATTAGTGTTCAGGTAATATGCATTTATTTTACTTCTTCACCAAGTACGTGGTTAAAGAACAAACTTTAATTACCTATAAAGTATATATGGATAAGTCACTAGGGTTGGCAAAGTACATGAATCTTATCATTAAGATTTTCTTAATCAGTGTGGAGAAGACTTACGCTGAGGTGGGCTGTAACCACTTGCAAGTGGCCAGACTTTCTCTATGTTGTTGACATGGAAGAATATTTTAATAACAGTAGCTCAGACAAAATTCAGTCAAGCAGATGAATAGATTTAAGAAACGTGAAACCCCAGAGCAGAACATCTATGGTGGAGTCATCAGCTGTTTCCTGCAGGCATTGCTAATTCCCTATTGGCAAGGAGATAAGAACAGTAAAATTCCATCTGCATTTATGTAACTTTTTCCTGAGCACTCTGAGCCTGCTTAAATTTAGTCTTGTAATATGAACTCATAGAAAAATCTGGATCCTTTTGGTCTCAAGCTCTGTTGTATTGTGTTTAATGCAACTTAGACAAAAGCAATAATAGACTTAACTAGTAGTGTTGTGGACAAATCATGCAAGTTTTGTTAGGAAAATCAGAGGTATTTCTGATGTGAAGTGACTTGTCTCTGTATCCCTGACTTGTGTGTTGGGTTCTATGTGATGGGATCATGTAAGTCTTCTGCAGTTGTTTAAAATTTTTTTGCCCTGTCTTCAGGTTTGGTGGAAATGAAACTGTGAGAGCAGTTTTTGAGATAAAAGATGAAGTATTTTACTTTTCTCAGCCATATTGGAACATCTGATGGAAAAAAAAAGCAAAAAAAGGAAAAAAACCGCAGCAATGTATTTTAATTTTGGTGTGGGGTTTTGTTTTTTTTTCTGGATCTGTTTTTGGTTTTTCTGTGGAATAAGTGTAAATTTGTAGTGGTGGTTCTTCATAAGGCTCAGGCTGATGTGAGAACAAAGGGCAGCAGGGCTGCTTGTTAAGTTCCCATTGGCAGCTTGACGCCAGTCTTAGAGCCTGGCTCTGCCTTGCCAGCCTTGTGGGGTGGATGATAGGGAAGAGATGCACTATTGGCAAAAATAATGGATATTTTAAAGTCAGAAAGTTGAGCTGTGGTTCTGGAGAACTCTAAAATACTCTTGTTCTTGTGGAACTGTAACAGTTGTCCCAGGGTTAATTGAGCTCCCTGGTCTGTATTTGGAAGTGACAGATAATGGGATTACAGTGTCTGCTGCCACTGCCAGGCTTTTCACCTCTGGGAGCTGTGAGTGCTGTTCCACCCCTTGCCTTCCCCAGGTGATTTGACTCAGTTGTTTGAACCTGTATGAATGTCTGGTTTGTGGAGTTTAAACTTTATGTGGAGTACAAATACACTTGTGGTGGTGTTTTGCTGTCTGCCAGCCTAATTTGAGACAGCCCTGTTCTACTTTGTTTCTGCAAGCAGAGGCCTGCGAGCTTGGGGTGCTTCCATGCCATTGTTGTGGAGGCTGAAAAAAGCTTACTTGGGTAAAGCATGAATTATATCTATCTCCAGTCATTTGAAATAAACTATGTTTGAATATTGTGGGCAGTTTCTGTTTCCCTAGCTCAGCAGCTCCATACCAGATGCTTTGAAAAACACAGATAATTAATGTACAAGAATGTAGTATCTTGTTTTATTGCTGGTGTCATCCTGTCTCTGCTTTGACTGTGTCTTTCCCTTTGAAAGTTGGTGGTGTGGGCTTTAGTTTGTGGCCACAAGACTCTTTCTAAATCATTTATGAAGGCATAAAAAGAACTGGGATGACTCATGTGTCTAACCGGTGCTTGTCATCAGAGGACGAGATTCAGAGAAAGATGGAAAAAGGAAACAGGTGTAACTTATTATGGCATTAGCAGTTTTTAGTAAAACCCAAGCTTTCAGCTTTTTTTTGGCCTGAATAACACTCACTGCTGCTTGTCTGTACATTTCTTTTCCTTGCAAACACTGTTGCTGTTTCTGATAGTAATCTTTTTGATCTGGTTAAACAGACAAGCAAAAACACTGTGTTTCTCTTAAGTTCATCACCTGAATAGGGAAAGGGAAGCTGTGACCTATTTATTATATCAGGCATTTCAGAAGTTGGTTCAAGGCACCACTTTGGAAATAACAGAAACTTACTTAAAGATTTTGACAGTTAGAGGGATCAATACTGGGAGGGACAACACTTAATTTTTTATTCTGCATTCACACAGTGTAGGTAGCATAGGGTAAATACAGCTGTAATAATATGGTAGATGGTACCAATTAGTAGTTCTTCAGTTGTGTTTCTGTATTTTATAAATCTATGTACTGGGTTGATCCAGGATCAATGAGAAGGCAGAAGGTGATGTGAAGAAGTGAGTCTCTCCTGAGTTTCTATTCTCTCTGAGCTCTGTGTTGGAGTTCAGAGTTCATTGGTGTAACAGATCTCTGAATCCCAGAAATCTGTTGAATGAACAGTTGGTGGCTCTCCAGATATTTTTCATGTAAATTTTGGGGCTACAGAATAGAAATGTTAAAGTTACATGTAAGGACAGTCCAAATGAAATACTGACTTGTTCCATGAGCTGTTTCTGCAAAGTGTGGACTTTGCTAGGGCTGGAAAATAAGAGATCATTGTTGATATAAATGCTCAGAAGTTCTGCTGCAGAAGAACTTCAACAAAATATGTACTTTGTTTCAGTCCAAAGAGTGAAAGTTTTGTGGGTCAAAAATTAAAAGGTCTGCACCTTGTGAAGCACTGTCAGGGGCTGGAAATGAAGGAGTTCATATTTTATTCTTCTTTCAGAGGCCTTTCCCAGAAACACTTTCCTTGTTAGTGAGACAGGTGCAGACTTTTTGGGGAATAGTTAATTTTATTTTCCCCTCCAGCACTGGAGCTGATCTGCTGTTTGCAGACAGCCCACTTCTCATTGTGATTCTGCTTCTCATGGAAAGGACAGAAAGAGCATGATCTTGCATACTTGTAATAGCTGCTTTGTTTCCAAGGATGAAGTAGAGCTGCAGCAAGATGAAGAGAACCTGCCCTATGAAGAAGAGATCTACAAAGATTCCAGTACCTTTCTTAAGGTGAGCTGCCTTTGCAATTAGAGGCATAGTCAAAGCTGGCATAGTTGTGTTAAACTGTTTCTGCAGCTGATGGGATTTGAAATACAGCTTTAAAGGGTGAGGTAGGGGCCTGGAATTCACAAGTATGGAAGTTTCCTGTGAAAGATCTGACTGTAATGGGTGTTTGAATGGTTCAGCTCACAATGAGCTGCAGGAGTGGTGGACCTGAATGGGAACTAAAATGATGGTTTTCACCGGTGGAGCTTATAAAGGCATGTTGAAAAGATAATCTGCTACCTTCTCATTTATCAGACTAACACATATAGAGTGTATGTGTATGTCCAGTTATCTCCCTGTTGCTCTCACTGAACTTCTTCCTGTTCTCCAGGGCACTCAGAGCTTAAATCCACACAATGATTACTGCCAGCACTTTGTGGATACAGGACACAGACCCCAGAATTTCATCAGAGATGTTGGTATGTCACAGCCAGTAACTGTTGGAAGATGACTTGTTTTATTCAATAGCACTTCTTTTTCTTCCCCTTTTAAATTTTTTTACAGTTTCTCAGAAGTGCAGGTACACAACCGCTTCCTTGTTTTGTCTCTCAGTGTGCATACATATCAATATAGATATTTATATGAATGGTTTTATTTTCAGTTGTTTAGGAGGTCATTATTACCAAGGCTTCTCTTACCAATGTTGCTCTTACCCTTGGTTTTACTTGAAAGTATTACACCAGGAACATTTTTTTCCAAACTAAGCTCTTTTGATTCTAGAAGGTAGATGAGTTTAATAAGCTGATCTTGAAACCTTTGGAAGTTTACAGTTCACCTGTGTACTGGGCTGTATTGCCTCTTAAGCAGGTGAAGTATGGAAAGTACTTACATTTAAGTCAGTAAGCAATATGGATAATGTTTCCCAGCTAAATTAGATAACTGTTGCCAGCTCCTTAGAATGCCCAAGTTTAGGGGATGTTGCTTTTCAAGTTTACATGTATCCAGACATAACTTGCTACTGAAATGATGCTACATTGGGCCTGAATTTAAACTTGCTAAAACTAAGGCATGGTTTGGTCCTATTTCCCAGAATAGGTGCCTGGCATTTGGCTACAGGACATCACCCTCTGTAGTTTTATGTAACAGTTCTCCATATTTTATCAAGCGTAAGATTGCCAAGGCAAGTGGGTTGTGTTTCTAGATGGCAGCCAAAGAGGTTTGGTTTGCCTCCGGAGGCTTTTAGTTTATTTTTCTCTGTATTTTGTGAATGCTTCTGTGAAACACATCTGAATGTTTATTAAGAAAAATGGGTTGCTTTGACTCAATTATGCCTTTATTTGCAAAGCACCTGGGCTTCACAGTTATGTACTTGAGGCAGTTCAACACCACTCTTGGAAATGAGTACAGAGAAGTAGCAGCCCATGTTGTGTGCCGTGACCTCTGTGGTGTGAAGCGAATGGGGAAGGGACAGGCCAAATGCTTATGCAGGTGTTAGATGGAGATGAACACAGCAGCAGCAGCTGGGCCAGAGCCTTTAACAGAGCTGAGCTGTGTCAAGCTGCATGTTGGTGAGAACACATTTTCTACATCGCGATCAAAACTCTGCTGAGGTGCTACATGTCTTTGGACATGGCCCAAAGGAAAAGCTGTAAAAGTGGCGGTTCTAGAACACCCAGTCGTATCTTTTTGATGTTGCTGTTGGAAAAGAGGGGGAGACCTGTGAGTCTGGGTTTGGTTAGTTTGGGGGTTTTTTAATCGAAAATCCTTTTACATCTATTGCTTAGCTGCTGATAACTGGCTTCTGTCTGCTGGCCAGGGGTGTTTGACTCACAGTGGCTGGAAGCAATACAGTATTGGAAATCGGGAGAACACGGTGGTTTTAAGCTGTTACATATTTAAGGGAAGGGATGAAAATAACTTTTGGGTGTTTTATGCACCAGTAGTAAGAGATAATAGAGGTTAGGTACTGAGCACTTCACTTTTATCATTGCAGTCCTTGGACTGGGAGTTCAGAAGTTTGAATTAAAGTCAGGAGAGGGATGAAGGGTTTGTGGGTTTGGGTGAAGTTTTTCTCCCCAGTTGATTTAGTACCATTTCAAGTTGTACATTTAAATGAGCATAAAGCCTTTTAAGTAACTCCTACTAAAGTTGAACTGCTACTGCTTGGGAAGCCAGAACCTTGTTGATTTGTGCTGAACCTGCTGCTGGCAATAGCAAAGCCATTGTCTCTAAGAGAGAATGAAATACACTGCAAAGTGTATTTTTCTTTTAAAAACATTTTCTGGAAAAGGTCTAATTAGGGTTCTCTCCTTTGCATTCTGTACACATGAAAGGTTGGAAAATTGACATCATAAAGCTAAAGGTAGGAACATGTGTTTAGATCTTCATGACTGACACTACAGTACCAAATCTCAATGTAAGGGCTGCCTCAGGGAACCAGCCACACCCCAGGTGTCACTTTGGAAATAGTCATCAGAGATTACACAGAGTATGCTGTAAATTAATGTTAATTAGATCTTAATATAAATTTATAGATGAGGGAAAACCAAAATAACTTTCTCTAATCATCCTGGAGCTTTTAGTTTAAATGAAAGGTTGTTTCCTTCTGGTAACTGGAGTTGTGAACTCCTGATCGATTGTAGTGCTCTAGAGAAGCTCAGAGCATAGACACTGAATCAGTAACAGCCATAATTAGCTGGGTGAAGTCAGGAGGCTTTTGTCAAGTACTCAACAAAAAACTGCTTTAAAGGGTTTGGTTTGTTCTAACAGAAATTAAAACGAGGTTAAGTATTAACGTTTGGATCTATTCAGAATACTGGACAATGCTTAACTGATACAGATTTACTCTGTTAAGTAGTTGTTAACTTCATGTTTTCTTCTTCTTAGGCTTAGCAGATAGGTTTGAAGAATATCCAAAACTTAGAGAGCTCATCAGATTGAAGGATGAGCTGATATCTAAATCTAACACTCCTCCCATGTAAGTGTTCTTGTGGAAAATGCCTTTCTTCTCCAGACTTGTTTGAAGTTAGCTGTCTGCTTTGCAAATCTCTATCTTCAGCACCTGCTTAGAATTTACATTTTCTCCTTCTGTTTGTTTATACAAATTAATCAATTGAAGCATAGAAGAATAAGATCACTTTGTTTTTGTTAGTTTAATTTAGATGTTTAATATAGTGTATAAACTAGGTTTTCTTTCCAGTGTGGGATTTTTTTATAGTATCTAAAGCTTTGATTTTTTTAAAGACCAAATTGTCAGCTGATTTGGCTGTAGGCTTTAATTTGGGAACTAAAAGAATATAATGTGATCGTGAATTTCATGTTCTCATATGGCTTATGATAACAGGAAAAGCTTAAAAAAATTGGCCTCTTAATATAACCTTAGTTTTTCTTGTACCAGCTGTTTTTTGTATAGTATTCAGCTATTATCTTAGTATCCATCAGTCATATGTCACTTTGGAGTTGAAGACCAAAAATGTTTAGGCTGACTGGAAGTCATTTGTCCTTACTGACTTTGAATTACCTCAGAGTTTTTGCTGAATGTCAGACACAGCCTAAGTGTGCAGCATGTACTCCAGGGATTCAAACCTCTCTGAATTTAACCTAATGCTTGTAATGTGCAGTAGTCTTAATCTGTACCAAAAAAAAAAAAATAGCCTTGTTTAATGATAGTCTCATAAAACCCCATGAAATAGTTGTCTCAACAACTGAATGCAAACTGCAGAATTCAACCTGCTGTTTGAAGCTAGGTGTGTTTTGGCATTCTTGGTCATAAAGTACAAAACCAGGGGGAAATAGTAATCAAATGCTGCCTTCCGACAACACCAAGTACACACATGGAATCTCTTCCACACACTTTTTGGGAAGGGGAAGGTGGGGGTCTGCTGAGCAGCTTTCTTAGCTGCTTTCTGAGATTAAAGGTATTTAGGGGAGGCAGTATAATTTTTTGATAGTTTGATACAACAGTGAGTGGTGTGCAGGTGTGAAGGAGAGACATAAGAGTGCGTGTGAGTGTATATTTAATAAACTCAATGTGTGTGGGAATTTTGGTTGTTACAGGAATAGAGAAATACATTTATACTATATAAAAAGTAACAATGTTTCCAGTATTTATAATCTTTGGAATAATTCTAAAAATACGCCACTTTCCCAATTCGCCAGGCAGTGAGTGTTTGCTTCTTAAATGTTTATGTTTCCTCCTATTATAGTCCAGAGATATACAGAAAGTACAGTGAGTCTGTACTAGGTATTGTATAGTCTGTGTGGGCATCTGTTTCCTGCTTGCTAAGTTAGAATCCTAAAAACTGTTTATTAAGACTACATAAAAAATAGAATGGAATAGCATCCAGCCTCGATTAAGTGAGGATGTGTTACGGATGTCCTCTGGATATAGAACGTTTGAGATGTGTAACCTACCCAGGAGACCCTCCTCCTAACTGGCTGCACAGAAGTGCTGTGTGGAGTGTAGTTCTCAGGCCACTGTTGCACCTTGTCCAAGGAGTCTGGCATCTTCTGTTCAAACAGGTATTTGCAAGCAGACTTGGAAGCATTTGATATTAGGGAACTGAAGTCCAAATTTGATGTGATTCTGCTGGAGCCACCATTGGAAGAATATTACCGAGAGACTGGCATTACAGCCAATGAAAAATGCTGGACCTGGGATGATGTAAGTACCTGTTTTGTTGTGAAGAACATTTCATGCATTTGTATAAGCAAAGAGTTTCAGTTTTAATTTAGTAAATATGACTTTTTATTCTCTCTGAGCCTGGCTGAAAACCTGAATGTAGTAACAGTGGGTTTTCTCTCTGTCCTTACTTTCACTGAGCTTTCTGTTTTATTTTTTTGCTGTTGGAATACCGGATGTCCATTGAAAATATTCCCTTGTTTCTTGAACTTCTTGAGATTCTTAACACATGCTTTTTAATATGCTGGTCTTCCAGTAAAAAGTGTAGGTAAGTTTGCTTTACCGACGTTCCTCCATTCTCCAAGTACTGATTGGGTAGAAAATTTTAATGGTCAAACCAATTATAATCCCTAGAAGTTCAACAAAACAGATAAACCTCACTCGTGGAAGTCTTTCTCTTGTATTTATTTTAAAATGGTGTCCGGCAGTGCTGCCCAGGGGAAAAACATTCCATCCTAACAGAAAAACTCTTGGAAAAAGTGTTGGAGGCAGAACTCATCCTCCTAGTTTGGAGTTATATCCTCTTAGAATGGCTCCTACTGCATTATTTTTCCTTGGAGTGGCACTGAATGAAACTTGATTTGATGTGTTAGCAAGTTAGAGATGAATCCTTTCAACTTGTAATGACTAACAGATGCTTTGCATCTGAAGTTATTTCATCTTTCTGTATTACTCATTTGTCATTGTGGAATCACTGTCCTCATAAATTCTGGTGCTTTTCCTAGAAGTGAAAATGGAGACAATGTCTTTCCTATATAGTGATAGGAATTAAGCTGGGATTTTTATAATGTGTCTTCACAACCTTCATGTAAGTACTTACAGGGAGGAAAAAACCCAGAGTCCTATTGCATCTGTATTAAATATTTTTGCTGCCAATTGAATGATAAAATGAAGCAGAGATTTGAGGGGCAAATCATGAGGGTTGTATTGATCTTTTAAATCTAAGATTTTTTATAGAATTTCTGTTTGTCATGGTTTAACCCCAGCCAGCAGCCCAGCCCCAAGCAGCTGCTTCCTCGGTCCCTCACAAGCGGGACTGGGGAGAGAATTGGAAGGGTAAAAGCTGGAAAACTCATGGCTTGAGACAAAGACAGATTAATAGGGAAAGCAAGAGCCATGCACACCAGCAAAGCAAAACAAGGAATTAGTTCACTGCTTCCCTTGGGCAGCCAGGTGTGCTTCCTGTTGGTTTCTGTGACAATGCCTCAAGACTCAGTATTCTTCCTGAGGTAATTGGTGATTTGTATTTAATTCAGGAACACTTTTATTCTGCTTATTATTACTAGATCATGAAATTGGAAATTGAAGAAATTGCAGCCCCAAGGTCATTTGTGTTTCTGTGGTGTGGCTCAGGCGAGGGTCTGGATCTCGGCCGAGTGGTAAGATGTTGTTTTAATTCAATTTATCAGGGACAGGCTTAAGAGTTTATTTTTATCTTTGACTTTTCCCTGTATAGAATTCTCAATCCTAACGACTGAGGGATGTTTTGTTACTGTGGTAGAAGATACCCTACTTTAAGTGGCATTAACTGTTTAGATACTGTTAATGTCCAGATGAGTCACTGACTGTGTGAGCAAACATAATTCCATGGGCTCTTGGTTTGATGTATGCATGTTGACAGAGGAGCAGGTTGCCAAGTTACAACTTTTTAAACAGAAGTCTCAGTAGTTTTCTGCCAGAAATACTCATACTATGAGAAAGGTCCTACCATTTCATAAGTTGAGATACAATCGTAATCTTTCGGCATGCCAGTGAAACACTGCTTCTGTTAGGGATGCTGCAGTAAGAACTCCCAATTGGTTCCTGCTGTGCTGAAACATCTTTATTGAGTTTGAGCAGTGCTTTCCATGAAAAGAATTCACAAATAACTGTTTAAGGGCAGCCTGTGGTTACCGATGTCTTTGCTTTAGCAGTTTTTTGGTCTGAAGTTGGCCTGATAGATTGGGTTTGGTCACAGACATGTTCGTGTAGCTGGACAGTCCTTGAATAAGAAAAGTCAAGTGTCTGTGTGAGTGTTCAGTTCAGGTTACTTGATTTTTTTGTGTAGTGTGAACTGTTTCACTTGCTTATAATACTTAGTGTCTACGCAAATGGGGTTACAGAAGATGTGAGGACATTTGCTGGATTAAAACAAATAAGAACAACCCTGGCAAGACCAAGACTCTGGACCCTAAGGCTGTCTTCCAAAGAACCAAGGTAAAGGATTGGCTCAATTCCTCCTCTGTTTTCATTCTGTCTCTCTGCTAATGGCACACACGGTGTTGGTGACAGGCTTGTGGGAGAGCAGACAGGAGGCCTTCTGAGTTCTGTTCTGCAAAGCACATTTTATGGAACTAAACTTAGCAATAGAATTTGACTTAAGTTTAATCTCAAAAGAAGTCTTTAAATCTGTAGATTTTAAATGGATCTAATAATAACTATAGGAGACTGGCTCTCAGTGCACACGTGTAGGTGTATGCCCGGAGCTTGAACCAGAGAGGAGACTGTTAGGAAGCATAGCTCAGACAGCTTCTCCTGCCTTCCTGAAGGTGAAGCACAGGTGATAGAATGGGTCAGCTTGGTTTTAAACCAAACATTTTTTTAAAGATGTGTTGTGGAGGATGTGTATCGAAGGAAGTTTAGGGGAAAAAAGTGTTCTGATTCAAATGTCTGTTGTTCAAAAACTTAGAGAAATGTAGATGGGATTCGTAAATAATTGTTTTGGTTATATATGGGTGTAACTGAAAGTTTTATTGAGTACGGAGAGCTGGCTGGCAATTTATTAATTTCAAGTGTCAGTGAACCTCAGGACTCCTTCCTTTTTCATTAATCATTCGTTAGCATTAAACATCCTCAAGTCTGGCTCAAATTGGCCATTGTTAGGAGTATAAACTTCCCTTTAAGATATCTGGAATCTTTCTTTGGCTTGCATTTACATTAATCAGAAGTTTGTTTGAAAGTGTGTTGTATTCGTTATAAATATTTATAAGTATAAACATTGTGTGTTTATTGCATATAGAATTGCAAATATGTGCAGTTCATTCCTGAGGGAGAAGTTAAAACTAACACAGGAGGATTTGGGGGGGACTTTGTATCTTTGTTTAACAAAGAAAAATAGTTTCTGGTATGGGGGAATTTCTCTGTTTATTGAGCAGAAGTTGGGCTGAGGTCACTGTTTGTTACAAACACTGAAAATGGAGTGAGTTTGTTCTGACTGAACAAACAATCTGTTGGGCAAGCTATGTTTGCCAGTGGTTACAGCAGCAAATGCTCTTCTGTTCTGTTTGGCTGAGGCACCTCTACATGGATGCTTTGTGCTGTTCCACCTGTCAGAGGATCCCAGGTATTTCTGAGTGACATGCTGTGTGGTATGGCAGTAAAATGTTGGGATAATTCTCCTAAGGACTAGATTGACAAGGCTTGGCCTGGTGGGTAATTTGCTTAGCAGTATTCTGTCTTTCACTTAGATAAATGTGAGGTCCGAAACCCCCGTTGCATGAGTACCAACTGCATAGATTTGATAGATCTGACGTTGTGCCTTTCATGTTTACTCACTAACTCTGCAAACCTTTCCAAATTTTGGGAATGATTATGTGCTCTTGTCTGCAACTGTTTCCTGAGCCATCTGGTGGCGCTTAGTGATTCAGCGTTTCATCTTGGAGAACATCGCCCATCTGAGATTGATATTCCCAGACACAGAGCTCTGAAATGATTTTGTAGGAGCCTCTTTTAATCTGGAACAATCGTGGTGATTCCTCATTCATGGATGCCACATATCACTCACTTCCATTGGTCTACAATGTTTTAGAAGGAGGGAAAGCAATGCATGTTACAGCTCAAGAACACTTTCAACGCTGCTGAGCTGACTGAGAGTGCCCTGACAGTGTGATAGTGGTTGTGGGTTTTTTTGTGGTAATATCTTCTGGAAAGGAATCTGAGAGGAATTCTGTGGGCTACTTTATCAACAGGGGTACAATATGAAAAAGTACATCTTATTTCCACTGTCTGTTTTATGACTGAAAACTTTGAAAACTATTGTATGAATAAAGTTAGGATCAGAATACTAAAACAGGTATTAATCATAATTAATAACTATTCCTTTGCTCTTGCCATCACCTTTTTCTCTTTTGTCTTGTGGAGACTTCTCAGCCTTTCCAACCTAAAGTTCTGTAATTGAGTCCAAGTATCTTACTTCAGCCTTTATTTGAGTTTTACCACCTCATAGTGTAGTTTAACAAGCTTCAGCCCTAAGTACTGCTCTGCTTTGTTCTCAAATGGCTCCTCTGGTAGCTCCAGCTTTTCTGCTCTAGTTCATGCTTCAGACCTTCTCTCTTATGAGAGTGGGATGCACTCTGCTTGGAACTTGTCCCTTGTGCTCACCCTGCCACAGCAGTAGGTGTGACAGGTGACAGCTGTGTGTGTGTGTGCAGGAGCACTGCCTCATGGGCATCAAGGGCACTGTGCGCCGCAGCACCGATGGGGACTTCATCCACGCCAATGTTGACATCGACCTCATCATCACAGAGGAGCCAGAAATCGGGAACATAGAGAAACCTGTGGAGATTTTTCACATTATTGAGCATTTCTGCCTTGGGCGACGGCGGCTTCACCTCTTTGGGAGGGACAGCACAATTCGACCAGGTAACTGCTTTGTTGGTTTTGGTCGAACAGTAAAATTCATTTCAGTGTCCTAAAGAGGTTAGCAGATCTGAAGGAGATACATATTTGGTGTATGTGAAGATCTGTCAGTCACAAAACTGTAGTTTGAAAAGTTGATGACAACTATAATTTCTACAACTTTTTCCAGAAGAAAGATTTTTGTTAACCAATATTTTTGCCCATCCATGTGTTTAATTCATCAGTGAGCATAACAAAATCCAGTTGAGATTCCTTTTCCCCCATGTGTTTACACTTCTCAGAAAAGTGATTTCTTTCTCCAACTGATTTTCAACCCCTCTGAGCTTAGTGCTGTTGCCAGTGTCTGAAGACCCAGTCTCGCACAGTGGGTGCTGCATGTGGCACAATGCAAAATGCATAGAAATACATGGATCAGGACACATTGTTCAGGTATTCCTTCAGTGCAGCTGTCAGTGGATTCTTGTATGTCACTGTCTCACAGTGTCAGGTTACTCTTGTTAAACTTCTGTATTTTTTAAAAACGTTGTGGTGTAAAGACAAGAAGGAAGAAGGGGTAGGGGCCTGTGAAGAAAGCACAGCGTGAATGTTGCCACCGCCATGTGTAATTTTTAAAAAAAAAAAAAAAGAAAATAAGCCCTTAGAAATACCCAACTGAAACATTAACTTTTCAACAACTCTAGAGGTGACTTTTCATTCCATGATGTGTAGGTAAGTGTCCCTTCCTATCACTTGAGTATTCATTTCTTGGGAAAAGGACAATACTGGCCTTGAAGCCTGGCGTTTGTTTTTGCTTCTGTTGACTGTGGTTTTGTTCCCCAGGTTGGCTGACGGTGGGACCCACCCTCACAAACAGCAACTTCAACGCGGAAACGTATTCCTCGTATTTCACAGCTCCCAATTCCCACCTGACCGGCTGCACCGAGGAGATCGAGAGGCTGCGGCCCAAGTCCCCGCCACCCAAGTCCAAGTCTGACCGGGGCGGGGGTGCTCCCAGGGGAGGAGGAAGAGGAGGGACTTCGGCAGGACGGGGAGAAAGGGGCAGGGAGAGGAACAGAACCAACTTCCGTGGGGAGCGGGGCGGCTTCAGAGGGGGCCGTGGAGGGACCCATCGTGGGGGCTTCCCCACCCGCTGAGGAGGTAACAGCTGCCTACACCTTGTCTAGGAATCTTCTGTAGTCTTGTTTTTCCTACAGTGAATTCGTCTGGGGACTCAAGTGAGATGACTTTTACTATTGTTCTTGGTGCACGCTCTTCCAGACAGTCAGCTTTGCAGTCTGGCACAGCTCCTCACCTGGCCATGTCCTGCACGGGCGGCACTGAAGTTGGTCAGAGCAGAGAGCAGCAGCCCTTCACACCACGGGTAGAACGGAAACGAACCCTCTTGCTCTCCCCTTAGGAACCTTGCAAGGTGGGGACTTCCTTTTCAACTGTCATTTTCTCCAAAACATGGATTCCTCATTCATCTTTGGAGGTTTGGGTTTGGACTGACTTGAGTTAATACAGTGGACTGGGCATGAAATGCAGTTCTGAATTGCATGGCCACAGCAGACTTGCTGTCTTTATGGAAGAAAAAGTGCTGTGTCTATATTGACACCTATTTTAACTTCTCTGAAACCAAGGAGCAAATGAAATAAATAGAATTCTATTTTTTCTTATTTGGTTTAAACTTCCCAAATTATTCCTGGGAATAGGAAAAGGTTAATTTTTAATTTGTGGTGTATATGCACTCACCTTTCATGTCAGTAGTGGGGAGAGTGTTAATTCTGTGCAGTTGTGTGTTGTGCTTCCTGGAGGGCACCACGTTGTGCATTTACGTGCAGCCCGGAGCTTGTGCACAGGTCTGGGTTGCTCCTTGAGTGGGGATTCTCCCCCATTGTGTGTCTGTAGCCTTGTTCCATGGGAGGGAAAAGCAGTGTTACTGCAGAGCGGTCCCAGTGACCTTGCTGGAGGGAGGATTGGACACAGGAGGTGCTGTGAGTGTGTGCCTCCCAAAACTGATTACCTGGTGACAGGGAACAGTGATGGAACTGAATGCTGGCTTTGCCTGCAGGTGTTGCACACATTTGGGAATGGCTGTTGCTGATCCAGTGCAGTGCAGAAAGGCAGCAACTCCTTTGCTATGTACGATGCCTGTTTTTATCAAAACAACAACTCTGAGCTTCTTGTCCGGTTCTTGGTAGGCTGAACAAACCTGGCTTTTCATGTCTCAAGGTCTTAGGTGTGGATTTTGGAAAACTGGCTTTTAAGTCTCAATGTTTCTCTCTCTCGAAGCCCAGCTTTTAAGTAACTGTCCTGTAAAGTAGCAGATTATTAAACACATTTATCAAAGCTGATGTTGAAATATCTTTCTCAATATATTGTGGGTTTGTCCTCCTTGAGGTTTTGGAATTGCTGAGTGGTTTCCTCTGTGCTGTTGTAGGTAGGAACTGTTCTTCTGGTGCATGAAATGTTGGCACAGGTGATTCTGGGGGGCTGGTGAACTCCCTGGTTTTGGTAGAGTGTTTAGCAGGGAATTGCCATAATGCCAATGGAAATTGCCTGTTGTTTACAACTTGTTTCTTCCTGTGTTATATTTGCACATCTAGAGACTAACTGGATTTGGGGAAGGGGTGTTTTAAAGGTGATCTTCATCTAGTCATTGGTGAAGTCTGCCACAGGCTATGTGGAACAGCATCTGAGAGAATGTAAATGCCACAGTAAGGACACTTTAAAAAAAAAAATTGCCCTAATTGTGTTGTTATTCGAAAAGTAAAGATGTTTAACCTTAGGCACTGCTTTTGTCCCAGGGACAAATATTTTCTTGTTTTTCAATGAGTAGCAAATGTTAATTTCCATTTCCCCCTTGTAATTACATGCCCAGTGCTGGTAGTTCAGTGCATGGACTACTCTTAACATACTCTTAGGCTACATGGAATAGTGCTGCATAGAGTGTTAGATTAGAGGTGTCTGGACTGGGCCACTTTTGCCATCAAAGTGTGATGTCCGTGTTGTTAATGAGCAACTGATGGAATGTTTTAATTGAGGCTAACGGACAAGGAACTCCACCTCTGCACTTGTCCTCCATGAAGAACGACACCTGCCCCTGCTCATCTGAAGGTGGCATTTCAGCAGTGATAGACTGACAAAGGCAGTACAGGTAAGGCATCAGTGCAAGGCTGTGCACTCCCAAAGCTTGGTCCGTGTCCTTGTGGGGACGGAGATGAGACTTAGGAAGTACTGGAGTGAAACACTGTCCCACACACCCCATTATACAGGAAGAACATCAGGTCATTTTCTTAGTTACTGGGATTTGGACCATACAGGAAGTGGGGACTAGAGATGAAAAGCTTTAAATTGCATTTGTAGTTGTCAGTTAATTTCTCACTTGTAACACTTC
>VZRL01007186.1:22560-65106 GCA_013397895.1 Origma solitaria | reverse complement strand
CGAGGGAGTTTGGCAGCGGAGGAAATTGTGCAACTACGGCAGGGGGGTGGATTTGCTGTTTAATTGCCTTCCTGCCGGAGGGAGGGAGGGAGGGGAAAAGAGGGAGGGAAGGGATGGAAGGAGGGATGGATGGATGCGAGGAAAGCAGAGGAGAGGGAGGCATTCCCCAAACTCCCTCTCCCGGTCGGTCCCGAGCGGAGCCGCTGGCACCTGCCCCTCTCCCGCCGCGTCCCCTCCGCCCCTGGCCGAGCTGAGCGCGGCTCCGTGCCCGGGACCCGCCGGGAGCCCCGCAGGGCTGTCCCTGCCCGGCGCAAGCAGCACAGGGAAGGGCTGGGTCCCGAGCAGGTACAGCAGGGGCTGCTCAAAGGGCCCCTGCACCCAGCGAGAGGCACAGCGCTGCCGGGGACAGTGCGGGGCAGAAACATTCACACCCCGTTCAGCCTGCACTGGCCTGGCACTGGTACAACCTGTGACCTGTGTCACCCTGCCGGTGACACCCGTGCAGGGTCAGGCTGGACACCTGGGCAGCCCCTCCGGGGGTGGGCAGTGCAGACAGGCTGCCCACGAAGGTGCCCTGGCACGGACAGAGCAGGGGTAGCCATAACCACCTCAAGCACACGCCAAGGAGCCCCAGGGAGGGGCAGGAGATCAGGTACAGCCCATGTGCCACTGCCCGGGCCCAGGCAACAACAAGTGACACGGACACGTGTGCCAGTCACGCCGACAGGTTTTCCAGGGGGCTGCCCTCTCCCAGTTAAGCATCAGGAGTCCCTCAGTCCCTGTGTGTGGGTATGGAATCCCCCTACACACAGCTCCCATCCCACCCTCAGCCTCTGCTGCCATTCCTGGGGCGCACAGGAAACATCCCCGCAGAGGAGCGAGAGGCACAGCGCTGCCGGGGGAGGAAACCTCTCTCACACGCTCACCCTGCACCCACTGCCACAGGAAACCAAAGCACAGCTGGGCCAAGGAGGAGAGGCAGATCTATCTCAGCGAGCACACCCTGGGCCATCACCTCACACACTGACACTGCAAACCCTCTCACCCAGCAGCACATCCACCTCTTCCCACACCCCATTTGTAAAGCCACATTGCTGTAAGAGCACGGCACAGCCCTTAAGGCCACACTTCCCATCTCCTTGCCTTCCTTTACACCACCAGGCTCCTTCCCCTCAGTTCTGGAAATCCCAGCCACTCCTGTCCCTATTGGCACCGAGATGTGCCCAGCCCAGCCTGAGCTCACCAACCACAGCATCAAACATTCTGCTGATGGTCAGAGCCCTCTGGGGGGGGTGAAAACACTCCCACAGCTGCTATTTCTGCGGGCAGGAAGGGGGACAGTGGTGCCTGAATTTCTGGCCACATTCCTGCCCACACAGGCCACCCCCAGCTGAGGGGACAAACACTAAAACGACAATCCTGAACCGCACAAGTACCTAAGAAACAGCCAAACACCATCAGATCACAGAAAAAGCCCAGAGAATTCGCCGAGCCAGGGAGACCGTGCACCTCCAATGTTTATAAATTAATTATCTGAAAAACCCAGGTCACTCCTGATTGCCACGGCGGCTGTAATTTAGAAGGCTGGCGTGCAGCCAGCTCCAGGAGCCGCATTGATCCTGAATGACCGCAACAACCCCCCGCACACACCCCCTCTCCTCTCCGCTTCCCCCCTCCTCCCCTCCCCTGAGCCCCTTCCCTGCTGCCCAGACCCCCCCGAGGATCTGTTATTTACAATCCTGCACTCTGACAGTTGGGAAATCAGATTGATTGACAGTGGGACGCTGGCGGATGGAGGTTCCAGGCACGGAGACAGACTGAATTCAGAATGTGGGATGAATGCCACTGGGAGAACGGGGGCGGAGGAGGGGGGCTGAAAAGCAATTAAAAAAAAAAGATTTCTAAATTATTAACATTTTTTAAATTATTAATGTTATTGGTGCCTCCATGTGAGCCCGCAGATAAACTGCGCTTTGTACTGGCACTAATAATTTATAGCCCAACCAGAGCCCTGTGGTGTGGAGACAATCCAAAAATACACCAAGTTTTGTCTTGTCAGTGTTACCCGAGCGAGTCTGGCTGTGCAGGCACCTTCTCCCCCCTGCCAGCCCCAAAACCCCAGCGTGACCCCCCCCACCAAATGCTAATGAGACAATTGAATCATCATCATCATAAAAACACACCAGGCTCTCGATGCAATGAGCTGGTCTCGTCATTTGGGGCAAGGGGGTGATCCCAGCTGTCCCCCAGCTGGGACAGACATGTCCCTGTGTCCAGCAGCCGCCCAGGGCCATGTCTGTCCCAATAGTGGGACTCACACCACGTTCTGTGCTGTGTCCAGGCTCTGCTGGACTCCCCAGGCCACACTGAGTATTCAGAACGTTTGTATCTGCCTGTGCCACCCTTTG
Source organism: Origma solitaria (assembly GCA_013397895.1). Classification (NCBI taxonomy): domain Eukaryota; kingdom Metazoa; phylum Chordata; class Aves; order Passeriformes; family Acanthizidae; genus Origma; species Origma solitaria. Next base: position 62,698 of record VZRL01007186.1, on the reverse strand, counting down.
TCACACCCTGTCCCTCCCTCTGTGCCATGTCCCACCTGTCCAGGTGCAATCGCAGCCCTGTGGCACACGGCTCTGCCCCACAGCCACAAGCGGAGCCTGCAGGAGCTCTGCAGCGCCTGGCACAGCCCGGCGCCACCCGGAGCTGGTGCCACGCTCCCCGGGGCTGGGGCAGGTTTGTGCCCGGCCTTCGCTGATAAGCAAATCCTTCCTCCGCAGCAATCGCCTTCCTGCCCCCAGAGAAGCCAATCAAATCAAACAGAGTGGAAAAGAAGACAGCCTCTTCATTAACCTAACAAGGAGCCCTGGGGATTTACACTCGAGAGCAGAGATTCTCCTCCAGCTCCTGCTGGATGCTTTGCTGAGGCTGCCGGTGCTCCTCGCGGATCAGCGGGGCAGGGATGTGCCAGCCCCGCACACCTCGGGCAGCGAGCGGGAGGGACAGATCCACGCACGGCTCAGCTTTTCCGTGCTGCCCCAGCCCTCTGGAACACCTCATCCCTTCATGTCCCTGGCTCCGCCTGATCCAGGCAGCTCAGTCATTTCCCTCCCCTGCGGGAGGGGACTTGGGACAGGGCACGGCTTTGTGGGGTCAGACTGAGGCAGTGCCAGCAGGCTCTGCTCGCCCAAGGGAAGGGGAGCGGTGAGGAGCCTGGGGAGGGATGGATCCTGCGGGCAGGGGGTCCAAGGTGACCCTGTAACCGCCTGGTGCTCCCTTTAGGACATGCTGGCTCCAGCTCCCTCCAAAACCCAGGAAAACCTTCCAGCAGCCCTCAATCCGTGTGCGATTCACCCCACACCGGGACGGCAGCACCTCCTGGCACCACTCCCGCCCCAGGAGAAGGCAGCAGCATCACCTTACCGTTCCAGCCCTAAATGCCAGGGGTGCCTGGCACTGCCAACACCTCACCCTCCTCACTCCACACCACCACCCAAACCTGCTCCAGGGATTCTGGACATTCACATGGACACAAACTGTGAAACAAGGGGAGAAAAGGACCCCCTCAGCACCCCTGCAAAACACAGAGCGGTGATGCTGCTGATCCATTCAGGTAAGGACAAGCACATTCCCACTGCTAGCTCCAGAAGGAATCAGCATTCACAGCCAGCCGAGGGGAGATCCTCCCCAAGGACGGGAGCAAGGCTCTGCAGGACACCCTCAGCACCTCCGCACCACAAACCCCAGCGCTGCAGACACACCGCGGTCAGGGACACCGCCTGGACGCATCCCGAAGGGAGGCTGGAGCCTGTCCCCGGGCACCGCCGTACCTCCGTGGCTGGGCACTGCCATGCTGTTGGCCAGCTGGTAGAGCCGCTGCTGCTGCTGCTCCTCGAAGGTGCCGTGTTCGTTCAGAGCCGACATCATGCGCCTGTAGTGCTCCTCCGGGGTCATCTGCGTCACCGCCTCCTCCAGCAGAGGCGTGTGCGAGTTCTCTGGAGAGCACAAAGATTTGGTCTTTTTTTCAGAGAGAAATACAGTGGAAAATCACATAAGTACAGGGACAGTGCCAAAAGAGAGAGGAAGGGGGGTAAAAGGGACATTAGCATGAATTCCCACAGCTCTCTGTTGTCCCCACGGAGCCGGATGGACCAAGCTGCCACCTCGGCTGTCCTTGTGCTTGAGACGTACCCTCAAATGTGGTCAAGGCCACCTGCAACCTGCTGAATCTCCAAATTTATGTACAGGAAAGTCCACAGCACCTAAAAGACCTCACAAACCTTTCTTGCCTTCCCCCTAGAGCACCAAACCCTGCACTGTAACAACACAGAATCACCAGCAGGCTCTGTACCCTCAAAGGTGCCAGGGAGGATGGAAGAGCTCCCTGAGTTCTCAGCCCTTCACCCTTGGGGATGGCAGCTGTTTATTCAGTTCATACCTGACCACACAGGCACCTCCTCCCCCACCTGTCTGAGCGCTCCAAGGACACGATAAAGCGAGAGATGCTCGAGCCCCAGGGGACAGTGCTGCCATCCACCTGCCCAGCTCTCAGGGGGACATCTCCAGAGCAGGGGTTTCCCACCTGGACCTGTGCCCCAGCACCCTGAGGCCATCAGAATCACCCCCTCCATCCCCACCTTCCTGGAATGAGTGCAGATCCCGGGAGGGAGGTGCCCTGGGGAAGGCCCTGGCTGCTCCCCGGGGCAGGAGGGATCCCAGTCTGGCAGTCAGGGAGCGAAAACCACAGGGGTTTTGTGTTTACTGTAAGCACAACTCACAGTAATTACTGCTCTCCGCCTTGGCTGCTCCAACACTATTTTATCTCCGATCTTTCCCACAGGCAAAGCCTTTTCATTACTCAGAGAGGAACTCCCAGGAACAATCTGAGCAGGCAGAGGGGAAGGGAGGCAGCAGCACGGGCTCCCCCCACGCCGCAGCCACCAGACCACCGCGGCGCTCGGTGAGTGACAGGACCACCCTCCCTTGTGCCCCAGATCTGCTCCTCCAGCCTCACGTCCCCTGGGGCGCCGGGCAGGTGATGCTGCTGCCAGAGCAGCTCCAGGGCTGCGCTGGTGGCACTCGGCACTGGAGATGCTGCTGGGAGGGGCTGTGGGTCTCTCCCGCAGGTGAGAGAAGGCTCCTGTCAGAAAAGATAAGTCTGGGGCAGACAGAAACAGCCCAGAGACAGTGGGGCTGTGCCACCAGCCCTGCCGCGGCAGCTGAGGGACCGCTGCTGCCTTTGTGCGACACCAACGCCACGGCACAGCCCAGGCCAGGCTTTGGGGATGCAACTTGCACAGGCTGTCATGGAGCCGAGGCACCTTCTCCCCAAAGCACGGGAGAGTAACAGCGATGATAATAAAATACAGTCACAGTGATGGTAATAGTCATGATAATGATGATAACGATGATAGTGATGATAGTGATGATAATGATAATGATGATAAATAATAATAACAATGATAATAATAATAATAATGATAATAATAATAATAATAATAATAGTAGTAGTAGTAGAGTCTGAGCTGGACAATGTTTCAGTACCACAGGGTTGCATCCCCGGCTGCCAAGGCCAGTGCAAAAGGGAAATGATTTCAGCTCAGGTCAAGCCCTCGAGCACAGTGAGGGCTGTCCCTCAGCACAGCCCTTGGTGGCTGTGCCCCAGTGACACACATGTGCACCCGGGCACCGCTGCCCTCCTGTGCCAGTCTCAGCTGCCACGCTGTCCTGTGTCCCTCACCCCCAAAAACCAGACCCCGAGGGCAGAGGCTGCGCTGGGAACAGCCGTGCTGCGCCTGCTCCATCTCACGCCCACCTCAGGTCCCCACACCTGCAAGACATCCATGGAATCAGCAGGGGAGGGAGCAGAGGGCAGAATTCCCTTCCAGGTCTCCTTCCCACCAGGGAGGATTCCCACCTCCTCCTCCTCGTCCTCCTCCGCTCCTGCCACCTCCCCCAGGGATGCAGAATCTCACGGTTTCAGTTCCCTCCTGATGCTCTTACCCAAAGGTCTAAGAAGCAAAGCCACAGACCTGATTTAAAAAAACACCGATTTTTTTTTTCCCCCCACAGCTGTGTCATTAGAGCAAAAAAGGGAGGGGGGAGGGGATTTAATAACACTTAATTACCATAAACTCTATCGGATCAGCCGCAGACCAGATTTCAGGTGCAAGGAGGGGAGGGAGAATGGGGGTGGCGAGGGGAGGCTAAGAGGAAGGAGGAATCCAGGGAAAGGCTGGATTTCCATGCTTAAAACTTGGAAGATTTCACATGACTCAGCCAGCAGTAATTCCAGCTTTGCTGGAGCTTTGCTGTCTGCTTTTGTCATTACCAGGGGTAATGCGGGAGACTGATCTCGCCAAATCTCCTGCAGCCGCCAGGTGTGAAATGGACTCTGGCACAGCCCCGGGAGGGCAGAGCCAAGGCAGGCATCTGCTGGGCCCTGAGCAGAGCCAGCACATCCCCTGTGCCCCCAGCCCAGGGGAGCCCCCGCTGCCATCTCCCACCCTCTGCCATCCTCTGCCATCTCCCATCCTCTGCCATCCTCTGCCATCTCCCATCCTCTGCCATCTCTCCCATCCTCTTCCCATCCTCTGCCATCTCCCCACCCTCTGCCACCTCCCACCCTCTGCCAGGTCCTGCTGGCACAGCCACAGCAGCTCAGGTTCTGCACAGACTGAAGGACATTTCCCTGCTGCACAACCTCTCCACAGCATTTTATAAATCCTCCCCAGGCAATCCCAGACAAGACAGGAGCACTCAGCCTGTCCATCCCCTGCCACACCAAACCCGTGACAGGCCAAGGTTCCCTTCACTCAACCCCAATCACAGCCCCTGAACCTGCTGCAAGCACATCCCACCCCAGACCCAAGGCCAGGGCTCGGGCAGCAGCTTTAGGGAGTTCTCCTGCCAGGGCAGGGGGCCCTGTGCCCACTTCCCCCACGCTCAGCAGCCTGGGGTTGGGGGACAGTGGCACTGTCAGCCAGAACGGGGCCAAAACCTCATTTCTTCCCTTGGCCTAATTGGACAGCTGCCAAAGCCACCAGCATATGGATGTTACCCCCAAAGGAGAGGGACAAACTGACAGAGGCTGGATCTGAATTGCTCAGCTGCAGTCCAGCTCCAGCCCTGGGCTCCTTCATTAGCCAGAGACGCAGGGAGATTTTGTTTTGGTTTAAATGCTCCACAATAGCACAGAAAGGAGGATGGCAGCAGGAGCAGCCTGTGAGCTCATCCCCCCACCCCAGGGGGGAGCCCAATATTGTTCCCTACGTGTGTTTTCCAGCACTTCATCCAGCCTGCTTTCCAAGCTCCCCAAACCACGAGGCTCCTACCAGACGTGTTTTCCAGCAGCTCAAACGGGAACCACAACGCTCTTCCCAATTTTCCCTTTCCACCATCCTCCAGCCGCATTTCCCATCTCGAGGCGATGGGGAAGGAGATCTCCAGCCGTGCAGCGAGGGTTCCACGGGGAAATGGTGTCCCTCGAGCCCTGCCAGCGCAGCCCTGGCTGCCGCTCCGAGGCGCTCCGGTTTCCACAGGAGACGCGGAACGTTCTGCTCTGCTTGACAGCGGCAGCACAGCCTCGCTTCCTCCGAGACAGGGCTCCCTTTTGATCTCTGGAGCGAGCTCTGCCGAGGGGGAAGGGAAGGGAAGGAGGCTGCTTCCCTCTGGAAGGGTTTCCAGCCCTACAGGTGCTTTCTCGCTCAGCTGGGGAGCGGCAGTGATTTCCTTAGCTGCCTCTGCTCCCAGCCCGGTGAGGAGCGGCCACGGCAGCACGAGCTGAGCCACGGGGTCACTTTGGCTCTTCCAAAGGCTCCGGAGAGCAGCCCAGCTGGGCCCGAGCCAGAGCTCCCCAGGGCCAGCGTGGGACGGACAGGCAGATCCTGCCCGGAGCACATCCCCAGGAGCACACGAGGCTCAGGACCCCCAGGCTGCAGGGAAGGGCTCCCAGAGATGCTGCAGACACAGCTCCTCCGGCAGGACCATGTGAGGCTGATGGGCTCCTCAGCCCCAGCCAGTCCTTGCTTCCCTCCCCGTTCCCAAACCCCAAACTGCACTTGGGGTCCCAGCCAAAGCCCCCCACTCTCCCGCAGGACCCCACAGCAGCCGTTCCCCAGCCCAGGGAGGGTCCATGAGGGTCCATCCCATTTGGAATGGTTTGCCACACGAGGTGGATCCTTCTGCTTCCAGCCAGAGCTGGAACTCAGGGATGGTTTTGCCCATGGCATCTGTGCCACAGGAATTCTGCAGAGGCTCTCAGCTTGAGGGGCTGTCCCCACTAGGGTTAGGGCAGAAACCTTGGCCCTAGCCCCTCCTGTGACCCCTTTCCACACCGGGGGGGGGAGGTAACAGCCCCAAAGCACACAAGTCTCAGCCCCTCACTATTCCAATGAATTCCAGCGTCGGCACAGCCTGGGCTAAAATTCCTGCACAGCACTGGAGGGACAGCGGCTCCCCAAGGATTTAACAAAACACAGTGGGAGATCAGCAAAAGGCCCAGCTTCAAACTTCCATTCTGTCTCACCTCAAAGTGGGAGCAGAAAACAAAACTTTGCTTTATTCAGGGCTTCCTTTGTTAAAAAGTTGAGGGAATCCCTGAAAGTTCGGGAGCTAAGGAGCAGATTCAGATCCCGAGTGCTTCCTGCAAAGCCAAGGGCTCCTCACCCTGCCCTCAGCCCACAGAAAAGGATGGAAGGCCAAAGGGAAGGAACGGAATGAGATCACTTGACCCCAGTGCTCCCATGCCAAAACCATCCATTCGTGCCAGCCCAGGCACTTTCTCAGGGTGAATCCAAAGGCAATCCCTTGGTTTCACACGGCTTGGGGAAAGTTCAGCTCATTCCCAGCCAGGTCACACAGGTTCTGCTCCCTGGACTCAGTTCCCAGGCACGAACTCGGAATTAATGAGGGGCACAAACTCAGCAAAATACAGAAACAGCAAAATACAAAATGTGTCCCAGGAGCCTCATATCTGACAGAACAAATCTGTTTATGAACCCACGGAAACATCATCTGAGCTCACCTGCACAGCTACCAGAAACACGTCAGGGATAGCAGGAATAGAGCAGAGGGCAGAAAATCAAGGGAAACAGATAAAGAATAGCAGTTTAAAGGGTTCCCAGTAAAATCCGCGCTGTTATGAAGAGTGAACAGGCAGGAGAGGGTTACATTTTCTATAATGTGACACCCACACTCAGCATCCTCCCAGAGGATTCTGCTGTCAGACCATCCTTTGGGCACAAGGAGGGGAGAACCAGGAACATTCTGTGGGCCCCACAATGTTTCTTTATAAAGCACAATATAAAGTACGCAGTTTAAAAGGCTTCAGGACAAAGTGCTGCAGGAAGTCCCCTCTGAGATTCCCAGGATGGGTTATTGGGAATCCACCCCTGGAACAGCCTCAGCTGGACTCCAAAGCCACGAACAGCATCCAGCTTCACACAGCTACTCTGCTTTTGGCTTTTTTAGTGGCCAGAGAGCGCAGGCTGAGGCACAGGGATCGAGGTGGGTATTACTGACAGCGAATTAGTCTGATATTAACAACAAAGCCTTTAAGTAAACAACCTGCAAAACCTCATTTACTCAACCTGGAGACAAACTCATTAACTGCAGGCTCCATTACCCATTCCACTTTGCTAGTCGTAAAGAAAGTTTAAAAATCATGTTTATAGGAAAGAACTAAAAGACAAATCAAGAGATAAAGAAACAACCCAAAAAAAACCCCCAACAAACGAAACCCTAAATAGAGAAACCTTCTGCAGATTCCATCTCTATAGGAACAGTGCCATAAATGCATAAGAGCGAACTCAGAGCCCTATTCTCCCTGACAGGCTCCTTTTTCCCTTTAAAGGAGCAGATGCCAGCACGATGAGCCCGTGTGCACCTTTTACATTCAATATTGGAATCAAGACATTCTGCCTGAAAAAGTAGAAACACCCCTAAAATCCACCTCAAAGGCTGCAGCTGGCTTTTTTTAATCATCAAGCAATTACTGTAATTAACAGGCAATCCCTTCCTCGCCCTGCGAGGCTCGCTCCGAGGAGATAAAGGAAACACAGAGCCCTGGTCGCCTCCTCCTGCACCCCCAGTGCCAGACACAGCTCCCACCCCACAGCCCTCCCTCCTTAATTTCAATTAAGTTCCACTCGGAGGAAAGGAGAAGAAAGGGGAAGGGGATGGGGGAGGGAGAAGCAGCACTTACCCTTTGGGGACTCACTTCGGGCTTTCTTGCTCTCTAAAGGACACTCACTGCTGCTGTTGGGAGAACATACTCTTCTCTTGCCTAAAATTTCATCTAGGAGAGATGAGAAACCTGAGTATCAGAGGAGGCTGCACTTTCCTCTTTGCAGGAACAGAGACTTTGGTATTTTGCTGCTCTCTCTCTCACACACGCAGACACACACACAGATATCACAAGCAGAGAGGAAAAAAAATGAAAGTAAGAAAAATCATCATCTTGAGAGCCTTGATCTGCTTTCCTAATCACGCAGCCCAAAAGCACATAATGACTATTCATACACTGATCAATGCAACGTTTTCAAGCCATAAATTCTGAATCCAGTTGATTTCCTTACTGAGTTTCATCATTTGCTCTGGTGCCTTTTGTCCCCCCGGTGTTTCCACTCCTTTCATGCCCTGATGCAAAGCAACTGGGGGAGAGGAAGGGGAGAAAAAAACAACACAGGGGGGAAAAAAAAAAAAAAGCACAACAGATCTCTGAATCTTCCTACCACAGTATCTCTGTCTCTCTCTCTCTCTCTCTCTCTGTCTCTCTCTCCCTCTCTCAGTCTCTCCCCCTCCCTCCCCCCTCCTCCTTCAAAACCTCAAGGTCCTCAGCAATCTTCCCCCTCTGGATTGCACAGAAACACTCAAGCCTTTTGCATTACTGCAGCCCTCCAAACCAACACCAAATCTCTAATACACAATTACAGCGTCCCTGAGCAGATTTCGAATCAATATCTTCCCCTAATAACGCTGGGGAAACTGAAAGCATGATGGTGCATATGGGCAGGAAGGAAGAGCCTGTTTGTCACTGCAAGCATCAAATTCTCATCTGTCAAGGGCTTGTTAAAGATGCAGCATCTTAAAAGGAGAAAAAAAATGAGAATCTCACAAACAAGCAGCATATTTGAGTGCGAATGGATTGGATCTGCCTGTGAGCCCAAACATAGCCAGGCTGCTGCAATCTGCCCGGAACGTGGGGGTTAAGGAAGGTTACAAACCCCCTCGGTCCTATTTATAACAACAACAACATTATTGCTGTTCCAGGGGACATTTCCAGCCCAGCAACTGTCCCCTGCACTCAGGATCACTCCCCATCACTCGGAATGCAGCTGAGCAGCCCAGGTTGCTGCGTGGCAGGGATTTATCGGAGCATCAGAGCAGGGGCTGAGCGGGGCAGCCCCAGGGCAGCACTGCCAGCAGGTGCCTCTGTCCAAGGAGCTCTGCGAGCTCCAAGTGCCATTTCGAGGCTTCAAAGAGCACAAGCTGCCTCCAGACTCAGCTTGCCATGACCCTGTCACCAAATCCCTCAACAAAACTGGCACTGGGAGATGATGCAGAGACTTGTGACCATGCAGAACCCCAAGCCAAGGAAACACAACAAACCTTGGGACTGGGAAGAGCCAGGGAAGGACACAGGCACCAGGGACAGCCTGGAGCTCTCTCAGCACTTCCCACAATCTGAATTTAATCAGTGCTCCTGCCTCAGTTTACCCTTTACGTAACTCCTCCAAAGGCACTCTGAGCCTCCAAAGCCCAGCAGCACCTGGCCAGAGAGCACAGCCGGAGCCACCAGCTCCCTCCCCTGGAACGCTCCATCCTTCACGCTCATTTTCCTGGAAACGTTCGCCTGACACTGCAAACCCTCAGTGCCGGAGGCCAAGACCATATATCCTCCTCCTGCCGCTCCTCAGGACTGTCCTCAGCCAGGATTTGTGGCTTTGGAACAACACAAGTCCCACTGCTCCGCTCGCCCCTCCCAGCCCGGGCAGGAGGCAGCGGAGCCTGGCAGGGCTAGAGGCAGAGGAGTCTCCATGGAAAAGCGTGGAGAAGAGCTGGTGACAGAAGCACCGGGGCCATGTGACAGCAGTTGGAATGTGAGCAGTGAAGATTCCTTGGTTTCACAGCTCTGCCAAGGCACCTCGTTCCCCCCATCCCTCCTTCCCTCCCGCTGTTCCTCTCCCACCCCCGGGCCCATCTGCCGGCAGACGCTCGCTCTGGCTCGCGCCGGGCCCAGCTCTTCCCAGCTCTTCCCAGCCATTCCCACGCACGTCAGCAGTCCCAGCTGCACCGGGGCAGGGCAGGACCAGGATGATGCAGAGCTCTCTGACACCCACTCGCTCAGCCCCGTGCCCCAGCAGGCTCCTGGAGCCCACAGGTGAGCGGCCAGGTGTGACATCTGCCCCGGAGAGAGGTGTCCTGCACTCCACATTCCCCCAGAGATCCCACATGGATCCCCAGGATGATCCTCCCAGCATCTCGGGTTCACCGAGTCCCACGCGCTGAGGATTTGGGCTGCCCCCGGCAGCTTTTCTGTGACATCACAGAATGAAACATTTCCTCTTTTTCGTGTGTTCAGTTAAGGCAAAGCCCTGCAATGTGGCAGAGATGCCTCTGGCCCCAGAAGTGCGGGGACTAAATCAGCAAGGGATACAGTAAGCAAGGAAAAGGGAATAAAAACCATCCCAGGGATTGACCCACCCACCCCACAGGTCAGGAGCAGGACACTGAGACAGGAGCGGCCGCAGTCCATCCCCCCTGACTCTGCAGCAGCAGCAAAACCGAATCTGTTTTGCAAATGAGCTGGCAGAGCGCTCCGGGATGGCTCAGCACCCTCCAGACACAGGTTGTGCATTTTGTGCCCTGCTGCTCATCAGCCACAACGCCCCGAGACAGATTTTGCTCAGCCCATCACCTGCAAAGGGCAGCATCCACCTGGAAGGATGGGGAGGGATGACTGCGGGAACTTCGGGGTTTTGCTCCCCAAATCCCTGCTCTTGCCTCCTCTCTCCTGCCTTCTTACACAGCCCTGCAGTTGAAATGAAGCCAAATCAGGGCAGTTTTTAATATTACAACTGAAAATGAAAGACATTATCAGCGGAGCTGTAGTAATGAAGCCAGGCCAGGCAATAACAGCAGCAAGGGGGGCTGGGGGAAGCCCCAAACAGACTGATCACTGCCTGCCAGCACTGCAGGACAGCCCTGAGCACAAAACCCTCAGCCAGCTCTCCCAAGACATCCCCAATCCCACATCACACCCCAGGCTCCTGCTGGCCTGGCAAGGCAGCACAGAAAGTGGCCCAGAGGGAGGTTTGGAGACAAACATTTGCCCTAAAGCTGCAGAAATCCGAGAGGACTCTCCCCTCCCCTCTTGTGGGAAGTCCAGCACTCACCTGCGGCACTCCTGCACTGGAGCATGGAGCCAGGTCTGGGAAGCAGCTGGAGCTGGAGCAGGACAGCTCTGCTGTCCCCAGCACGGGGATCACCCCAGGCTTTGCAGCAGCAGGAGAAAGGACGTGGGCACGGCCCCATACAAGCAGCTTGTGTGGCTGCCAGGTTGGGGGGCTCTTTGTCTCCTGCTCTGCTCTAATCCTCAGCCTCCCAGCACTCAGCAGAGCTGCCGGGCTTAGGAGTCATCCTCACCAACACATCTAAGCAGCCCAAGCCTCCTGATCAGCTTTGAGGAGAGCACTTGGGAGCCTAAGTCTGGGGAGATTAGAAAACCTATCCCTAGGCTTCTCCTAGGACAGAGGGGCTTCACCCCCACCCTGCGCAGGGAACCTGTGCTGGGGGAGATGCACCAAGGACACTCACAGAGCACAGGGGTCACCTGGAGAGGGGAAATCAGGGAGCTGCTCACAAGATCTTTGCCCTCCCAGCGTGGCTAAATGGGTGGGGCTGCAAAGGCTCCTGGTTTTGGCCAAGGGACTGCACCACATCCTCCTGCACGGCGATCCTGCCACAGCACAGTGGGAAGAGATCAGGAGCTCTCTCACACTCCCATCCACAGCACTCGGGCTGCTCTGAAAGCTCCTTGGACCAGCCCTGAGTAAACAGAGAGTGGAGCCAACTTCCACGGGAAACCACCCAGCTGAGCCAGCCAACATCCAATGGGACCAGAGCCCCTCTTCCACCTCCTTTTCCATTCTTTTAAGAGAGGGAAAACATCCTCCCTTGCTCTTCACTCCAGCCCTGAGGATGACATTCCCCACTGGCCAGGCTGAGATGTCCTGGCAGCATCTTCCCCTTTCTGGCAGGGACAGGCTCCCACTGGGAGCTGCTCCTCCCAGCCGAGCCCGGAGCTCCATCCCAGCTGCTCCTGCTGTCCCTGTGTCCCACACAGCAGCTCTGGGGACACCCTGGGGACTCCCTTTCCCAGCCACGGGCTTTTGTGAGGAGCTGCCTCAGCTCGCTGGGGCTCAGCAGGCCCAGAGCTGCTCCCAACAAAGGCCGGTGGGAGAGAGGGATCCAGCCCCGCATCCATCGGCACCGGCGCTCGCCAGCAGGAATCCACGGAACAAAGGCAGGGGAAGCACAAGGTCATGGGAATAACGGGCCGTAATTTAACTGAGGGCAGCAAGAATGGGGGAAAAATTATTGGGGAAGCTGGGGGAAGGGAAGCAGCTCCTGGGATTTGGGATCCTGGAACAATATCAGAGCAGGGCTGCTCCTGGGGCAGGGAGAGCTCCAGCAAGGAAGGAGGGAATAAGGAACAGGGAATATTGCTGGGTCTCTGCACAGGGAATGGCAAAGCAGCTGCGAAATAAAGGCAGCACTGCCCTCCCAGCAGGCCATGGAATGGTGTGGGGGCCATGCCAGGAGCAGGCTCCAGCCCCAGGCACTGCACTGGGTTCGCTCTGCTCCTCGCAGAGCTCCTGTGCAGGGGCAGCCTGACAGCAGGGCAGGGCAGGCAGGGCAGGCAGGGCAGGCAGGGCAGGGGGCACTGCTGCCTCAGGACTGCCCCCAGCAGCACCCAAGGGTCTGTGAGCCCTTCCCTGGGCCCGGAGGCTCCTGGAAACAGAGACACAGACGGGAGGGAGGGACAGCACACAGGAATGGGCTCTTACTACAAAGCAAGGGTGCACTGTTGAACAATCCAAGGTTTCTCTCTCTCTTCCTCACTTTCAGAGCACTTTGGCTCAGACTGGCTGTGCAGCCACTCCTCCCAACAGCAGAGAAGGGCTCCAATGAGAGCCAGTGCCCATCACCCCTCTCTGCCCTGCCTGGTCTCACAGGAGCACCCCAAAGGCTGCCCTGGGGTCACTGACCCTTCCCCAAATGCCAGGGAGCCCCAGCACGCAGGGGAGAGGGGCTGAGCAGGAGGATTCCCGTGGATAACACACCAGCCACCCTTTCCTGGGCACGGGAAGCAGCCTGGACCCCTTCCTCAGCTCCAAGCCCAGGGCCATCTGCCTCTCCTCCCACCCTCCGCAGCATCCTGCTGCTTCCACCTCCTCACGCTCACTCCATGCCCCAGCTGGAGCAAAGCACCTGAAGGAGTGTCCAATGGCTCAGACCCCAAGGAGCGAAGCTCAGGGAGGTGCAGGTGGTGCTGAGCCATCCTGCTGCCTGTCTGGAGAGAGGCTGTTTATTAGGGAAGGTGGTCCAGCATCCTCCTGGCTCCCAGGTTCTTACAAAATTCATTTTTACAGCATGCACCAAAGCCACGGAAAGGTGGTAAATATTCATAGTATGAAAAACGCTCATGGAAAGGATATACTGCACTTACGAGAGAGATCTGAATTAATTTTATATGCTGCAGAGAGGTTTTTTAGCAATCACAAACTTGTGAATCCCAACTTTCTTTCAGACAAGATTTAAAGCATGCGGCTGGGAGCGCAGGCTGGAAGTCCAGGCCTTCTGGAGACTCAGCCTCGTGCTGGGAAGGAGAAGGCTCCAGTGGGCAGCAGGGGGAAGGGGGAGGTGGATAAATGAGAGCCCTGAGCACAGCTCCCACAGACAGGTCAGGAACTCCCCATCCCTGGAATGTTCCAGGCCAGGCTGGACAGGCTTGGAGCAGCCTGGGACAGTGGAAGGTGTCCCTGCCCATGGCAGGGGTGGCACTGGATGGGCTTTGAGGTCCCTTCCCACCTAAACCAGGCTGGGATTCCATGACCCCAAAGCTCTTGAGCAAAGCCTGTTCGGCCCCAATTCCTCCAACTGTGATACAGAGCTGTGAAAACTGGCAGCACTAGCTGCCACAGAGATCCCCCAGGCTTGGCAGTGTCACCTGGCACTGCCCTGGCACAGGGATCCCCCAGCCCTGGGCAGTGTCCCCTGGCACAGGGATCCCCCAGCCCTGGCAGTGTCCCCTGTCCCCAGGGAGGCAGGGCCAGCCTCCCCTGTCCCCGCAGGCCCTGGGTGCTCAGGCTGCCTGCGGGCTGTGCCAGGAGCCAGGGCTTCCCTCCAGGACCCAGCCCAGCCGCTCCACCTCCCTGCCTGCTCCTCCAAAGGCTCCCCGCGTTTCCCCAGCAAAGGCAAAGGGAAGGCCGAGGACAGTGATTTCCAGCAGAGCTGCTGGTGGTGCTGTACCCCCTTAGCACCATTTAAATGTCCAATTGCACTCATTCAGGCCCTGAAAAAAACACTGCTCCTCCAGCCCGTGACAGCTTTGACAGCCAGACTCCTTAATTCCTTTTTCTTATTCCCTTAATCTGTCATCTTTATCAGGCTGGGGAAGTGCCAGGCAGCAAGCAGGAGCCCCGGCCCCGATCAATCTCCACATTACAGCTGACAGAATGGTGCTAATAACTTATTGATCTCATGTTTGCCAAGCCCCAGTGGGGCTGAAAGGCTCCCATTGATTGGCTTGAGGGAAGGAGCCTCTCAGCTGAGAGCAGAGCGGAAAACCTTCAAATTGTCTTCTTCCCCAGGAGATGGGAGAGGGAGGGAGGTGGGGAAGGGAGGGCAGGGACCAGGACAAGGAACTGAAGAGGAGGAGAAATGGAAAGGAAGAAGGATGTGTGTGTGTGAGACGAGGATTAAGAATGGAAAAGGAAGTGGGGGGGAAAGGGTTTGAGAAGCAAAGAAAAGCGAGGAGGAGGGGAAAGAGCAGGAAAGGGGAAGGAAGCAAAGGGAAGAAAAGGAATTGGGAACAAAAAGATTGTGCAGAGCTGAAAAATGAATGAAATAGGCAGCTGACCCGCTTCTTGCTCACAGCAAACCACTAATAAAATCTTTCCCACGCCCAGCCCTCCATCCTTACACAACTCTTCTCAATTCTGCTCCGACACAAAGCACTGCTCACTTCCCTGAGCTTTATCTGGGGACAGAGCACCAGCAGGACACATTTGAGCTCCCCACGGGGGCAGAGGTGCAACCGAGCCCTGGAGAATCCCCACCCAACTCGCTGGGCTGCCCTGAAGAGGCCAAGAACCACGGAGACGCACCAGAGAAGCTGAGCAGAGGGAAGAGCTGTGGGTCTGTACGGAGCCCCCGTGGGGAGCCTGGGCTCACCCCAGTGTGCACAGACAGCAGCAGGGAAAACAAACCAACCAACACCTGGCCCTTCCCAAACCAGAGCAGCAGGTCCTGCCCTCTGTGCCTTTCAGCCTGAGGGCACAGGCCCTGGCACAGGGCTGGGGCAGGGATTCTGCCCGAGGCGGTGCCAGGGTCACTCGCGCTGCCCTGGGGCTCTCCATGCCCAGCTCCCTTCCCCGGAGGGTTTCTCCTAAGCCCATCCACAGCAAAGCCTGCGGCAGCATTGCCATCGGTGCCCTCCGACACACACACACACACACAGGTCCTGCAGCTCCTTCCCCTCAGCAGGACTTGTGCCTTGCTGTCACCTGCCCGTGACCCCCTGGGCACCTCTGAGTGCCTGTGACACCCTAGGCACCCCTGAGTGCCTGTGACCCACTGTCACCTGCCTGTGACCCCACGGGCACCCTGGAGTGCCTGCAAGGAGCAGTGACAGCAGCACTTGGGGATCAGCTGGGGCCGTGCAGGGTCAGGGCAGGGCCGGTGCCAGCCGTGCCCGGTGCCACCCAGCACCCAGGGGAACAGGATCCTGGATGTCTCCCGATCACGGCGGGGAGGTGCCACGGCAGCAGGGATCTGCTCCCAGCTCTTCCCCAGCTGCCTGTGAAGGCACCTGGCACAGGAGGTGGAGGCAGGGGCGGGGAGAGGTTATTTTTGGAAGCAGCATAATCTCGCTCTTCGCGGAGCTGCAGGAAAGGGAGCACGAGTCAGGCTCTGAGCGTCAAAGCTGCTGCGAGTGCTGGCCCCGAGCGTGGCGGATCCAGCCCCAGGGAGTGACAGACTCCTTGTCCCCACCAGGCACGGGGGGGCTGAGAGGCTCCCTCTCCCCTCCCCAGGCCTTCCCTAAAAGTGAGGGAGAAGCCCCCCTGAAACCCCACAGCCACACAGGTGTGTGTAGAGCCCTCCTACAGAAACCCTCCTGCAAGGAGCAGGCTCAAATCCCTGCCCACGTTGGTCTCGATGATCTCAGAGGTCTTTCCAACCTTAACTGAGCTGCAGCAGCAGGGCCCTGAACTGCCTCAGTTCCTTCTCCAGCAGTGACAAAGGCAAGAATAAAACCTGGACCTCACCAGCTCACACCAGCAAAATCCCCTGCACAGCAAAAGGAAATGTTCCCATGTTGGCTTTTCCCCATTTCCCTTCACTTCCCAAAAGGGGTGTTGGTTACCTCCCACCCCCACAAGGCTCCAG
The DNA here is from genome assembly GCA_013397895.1 of Origma solitaria. Classification (NCBI taxonomy): domain Eukaryota; kingdom Metazoa; phylum Chordata; class Aves; order Passeriformes; family Acanthizidae; genus Origma; species Origma solitaria. The sequence continues at coordinate 46,587 of VZRL01007186.1, read as the reverse complement.
GAGACATAAAAATGAACTTCAGTAGAGCACAGAGAGGGAATCCTCCAAGCCCAGAGGCTGCAGAGCAGTGACGGAGCCTCGACCCTCGCGTTTGCCCAGGTACACAATTGTCCTTCACGGCAAAACATGTCAACAGCAGTGCCTAGCCCTGCAGCTCCTGGATGCCCATTTGGTGCTGATTTTCTGCTCAATTTAAGGCAGCAGTCCAATAAAGGCTGCTGCGTTTTTTTCCTGTTGTTTGGCTTGGTTAAATGAAGACACGTCTGCAGCCCAGCTCATTATCGCGCGCCCCGAGAGCGAGAGCTGCCGTTCGTTCCTGGGATCCTGTCTCCAACCATTAGCTGCAACATCCTTGATCCCAATGCTTTTCCAGCCCCATGTTAACTCGTCCTTAGCATTCGAAAGCTCTGGGTCTCAGTGCAAAGCCAAACGAGGTCACTGCGAGGCCTCCATGGCATGGCAGGAGTGCAGAACCCAGGGACAGCCCCACGGAAAGTGAGACAACTCCGTTTGGTCAGCTATGCATCCAACTGGGAGTTACAAGCACTGCCTTGGGAATAAAACCCCAAATTCTTACAGTTGAACCTCTTTACAGTCCAACAATTCCTCCTTCTCCCCTGCTTAGTCAACAGGGCACCAAGTGAAGAGATGAGACCAGAGGATGAATACAGAACAAATGATCTCCCAGAGGAACAGCTCTGTTCCGTGACATTTTTGAGGTGTGTGGGTGAACTCTGCTCTTCCAGGGCTGCAAAAGCACCAGGAATAAACAGCCTCTCATGGAGCAGGACCCCTGAACGTGACACAGGTGTCCCATTGTCCCCATCACGTGGCAGTTCCGCAGGAATCTCTGCAGGTGAAGATGCAGCTGCACCAGACACTGAGGACACCACTGCTCCAGGGCCAAGGCTCTCAGGATTGGTCATTCCCATCCCATTGACCAAAAACCCCTGGGAAAAGGCTCTCGGGGAGCCCTGCCCCTGTCCTGCTGCTGCCTCCCACACCACAGCCAGGGAAGCCTCAGCCCCAAACGTTTTCTGCAGAACCGCAGTGATTCTCTCCCTGGTTGGGGCAGGACCCGAGGCTGTGTCTCCACTCCGTGCCCTCTCCGACAATCTCAGACCCCAAACAACTCCCTGCAGGCACGAGGGGCAGAAGGAGGAGAGGGAAGATCTACCCACCTTCCTCTAGCAGGAGGGAGCCTGAATTCTCCACTTCTATCCATGCAAATAGTCCTACTGCAACTGGAAAGCCATGAAATGTGGCACTGCAGAACAGAGGGTGTTTGAGGAGAGAAAGAGGAGAAATTAAAAAAATTTTTTTGCAGGAGAGGAATTACTTAGAGCCTCGGGTCCAGGGCCCTGCAGGGTCAGCTGAGGAGAGACCCTTCATGGTTTGTGGGGAACCTGTTCTGGGGGCTTTAGGAATCACCTCAGCTGCTTGCCCAGGTGGGCTTTGCATGTCCCCCCGAGGGCTGCCTCACCTCTCTGCCCTGCACAGGGAGCCAGCCTCACCTCCCAGCAGCCCCAGCAGCTCTGGCCTTTCCTACCTGCAGAAGTCCCAGAGCTACACACAATTATTTTTCATTCATTTCAGCCCTTTCTGCATTTCAGAGACCATCCAAGATCCAGTAACACTGTTGATTTTCCAGTCCGTGCTGTTCGAAACTACAGCGCTGCCTCTAATCCTGGTTGTAACACAAAGTCAAGGAATTCCCTCACAGAATTAATCAAAAACCAGCCAACCCTGCCAGCTTCAGCCTTTTCGCTGCCCCCATGGGCTGGCACTAAGCAAATCCCTTCCATTTGCGCCGTCCCTGCTCCCAGTCCCCTGCAATGCTCTGGAAGGAGCAGCAGTGCTGAGTCCTGCTCCAGCTGCACTCTCGGAGCCCCTGGGGAGCACAGGAGCCTCCAGAGAGCTCCTCCCGTCCTCCCTGGGACCACGGGCCCAGCGTCAGCCCAGAAACAGCAGCAGAAAACATTTCAGCAGCAGACTGCAGCTGCCTGCGAGAGCACTCGCGCTCCCAGGCAGGGGAGATGCAGAGCTTTCGGAACATAATGGCACCAGCATCATTTATTCAGCACTGCCTGTCTCCAGGTGCCTTTCTCAGGGGGAGGTTCTCATAACCCACGCAGGACTATCCTGCGGGGCAGACAGTGCAGACAGCTGGGGCAAGGCTCTTCCCCTTCTTGTTGGAACAAAATGGTTTCAACAGCAGCCAATCGCTCAGACTAACCCAGAGCCACCTCTGCGAATCCTGTGGAGCAATTCCTCACGCCCTGCTCCCCTCCCAGCCCTGCCAGCAGAGCCCAGCAGAGCCCAGCACGCTGTGCCCCGAGCTGAGGGCTGCCCTGGAGGCACGGGGACAGCGCCAGCTCGGAGGTGACAGTGCCCCTGTCCCTGCAGACACCTCCTCCCCCTGCCACCCCCACCTGACCCTCCTCCCGATCTCCTCTTGTTACACATCCAGAGCTGGGCTGGCCTCAAGAGCTTTGTCACTCGCTTGGTGGCCTCTTGTGTGCACAGCCTGTTCGTTTCCACTCAAGGAACATTCCACAGGATCATTATTTCACAGGATCACTAAGGCTGGAGAAGAGCTCCGAGATGCCCCAGCCCAACCATCAACCCACGTCCCCAAGTGCCACATCCACACATTCTCTGGACACTCCCAGGCCTGGGGACTCCACTGCTGCCCTGGGCAGCCTCTTCCAGTTCTTTCCCTGAAGAAAATTTTCCTAATTTTGAACTAATCTTAAACCCCCTGGCACAACTTGAGGCCATTTCTTATTGTTTCTTAATTTAAGAAATGAACCACAGCACCTCAACCATTGACTCTAAAAAACAAGAATTAGAGCTTCTACATCTCATCTTTTCTTCTGATGGGAAGGAGAAGAACCCTCTGCATTTCTGGAATGCCCCAGGTCTCGAAGAATTCCAGCAATGCTGATCAAGCCCAGCAGTTCCTCTGTAAAGCAAACAATATAAAACCCCATTCTGACATCCAGGGTCAGCTGAGCTACAGAGACTCGAGCAGCGTCATAGGGAAAAATGGATCTGTGGCCAGTTTGGCTTTTGGAGTTGTGTAGGAAAAGGGACTTTGGAAAATTGTTAATGATGGGATTGGAGATTGAGCTGTGAGAGCAAAGACTGGGAGCTGCCCACGGCTGATTTACAGACACACCACAGACCCTCTGTGCACGGAGGGGACTGAAGGCCTTATTTAATTTTTCACCCTCCAAAGACATTCCCAATGGGTATTGGATGTGGTGATCCCTCTGGATTTGGGGTTCATTTACACACTCAGCAGAATGACTGACCAAAAAAAAAAATCAACAAATCCACAAGCAGGCAGATTTCAGCAAAGAGCTCTACTGACACACAGACAGATCCAGCCCTGAGCTCCCAGGGCAGGCATCACTCCATATAAAAACTGACACAAAGCCCAGTTTTCCTCCAACTCGTATTTATAATTGAAGGATCCTGCAATCAGCATGCAGATCTTGTTTTGTCCATGCCAGAGCCTCACTTGTTGACTTGTGCACATTCGCCTCCCGACCATCCTTCCCCACACTCCCTTCTGACACCCGGGGAGTCCCAGGGCAGGATCCCAGAGGAACATTTCTGTTTTCACTCCGTGTTCAGCTGAAACCAGGAAAACAACCCCAAAAAAGCCAGGCAGCACCAGAAACCCAAACACTGCTGCTCGCAGAGGAGCTGGCAGGCCCAGCAGCAGCGTGGGGAACCTCTGATTAATGAAATTACAAATCAAATCATGCTTTCTGCAAGGCCTTTCTGCTTCGCTGGGCACCAGCCCTGGGGACACTTCGCTCCTCTGCTGGCACAGGCTCCTCTCACACAGACACTGGATTTGGGAATAACACAGGGCTGGGATGTCCAAGGCCTTCACCAGCACCACAAAATCCTTTCCACCTTCATCTTTAGCCAGAATATTAAAAGCCTTCCTATAGCTCCACAGAGTAACACAAACTGAAAAAACAAGCGGAAAACGAATGAACGAGGGAGCGAAAGGAGAGGAGGGAAAACAAGAGCCCCAGGGCAGCAGGAGGTGTGCAGCCCCTCACCTGCTGCTGCCAGGCCCACGTCGAGAGGGTTTCTCTTGAACTCACAGCGGCTCTGGCTCTCGGGCATAACGAGCTGGCGGCTCTGGTGGAGGTTGGAGATGATGGTGGAGAGGTCGCTGTCGCGGCTGCAGCAGAGCACAAAAACCCCACGTTAGGGAAAATCCCATCCGTCCCCCCGAGTTTATTTTCCCATGTGAGCACATCTGGGAGAGGTTTTTGTGTGCCCCAGCACTGCTGGATCCCGGGAGAGGTCCCCCCTCCCTGCCTCCTGCCCATGGGTGCCTCGGTAACCCCTCCTGGATTTTGGGGAGTGCAAAGCGCTTCCCAAGCTTCCCTCTCATTTCCCATAAAGGCCCTGCAGCTGCCAGAGCTGCTGATTCCAGCCCTGCCAGATATAACTTGCGTGGGCCAGGACTTACATCTAGGATGGAAAAACTGAAAGTGTAGGAATTGGCAGATCTCCTCCAGAATTAATAGGAAACTTGAACTGAAATAACTGATAGTTTTCTATCAGCTGCCACCCTTCTATTCTTAAAAAACAAAGTTTTTCCATTCCATCACTGCTGGAACAAAAGGCTGTTTGATTTGATTGAATAACAGTTTTTCTCTTTAGAGAAACCCACCACGAGCCCGGACACCAGCGTCACTCAGAGCTGAGGGCACAAATTTATTTACAAAACCCATTTTCCACTCTCCCCTCTAACAGATCCCAAAACAATGCTCTTCCTTCTGGGAAAGGAGACTGTGGTAGAGCAATTCAGCATTATTTTGCCGGCTCTCCTTGCATCAGATTGCTGCTAACTAGGCTGGCTTCGTCTTTTTGGCTCTATTTTTTTCCTTCTACAGAGAGGAGAACACAAAAGCCAATTTGCTGTAGCAGATACTGCAGCTCAGTGGCGAACGCTTTTGCTGGCAAACCACTCTGCACTTGCAAACTATCTCTGAATAAATCCTCTAAAGAGTGAGGAGGAAGAAGGTAAAAGGCACGGCAGGAGCTGGCAGTGCTGGGATCCCCCTGAGCTCCCCAGCCCTGCAGCACTGAGCTCCCCCTGAGCTAACAGGGCTCTTTCCCTTCCTGCCCTGTCCCCAAAGGGACGATGACAGCCAGGAGAGCCAGAGACACTCGCAGAAAATGCCCCAAATGAGCAGCACTGCCCTCCCTCCCTCCGTGTGCTCCCCGGGGTGTCCTCACCTGGGAGCAGCAGGGCAGCCCCGAGGGTGCATTATCTGCGAATTACCGACAGTGATCTGCCTTTAAATATCCCCTGATCCCCTGCCTCCCCCAGCTGCTGCTCCCCTCTCCTGCCCCAGCAGATCCGAGGCTCCCAGCGCCCATCCTGGGGCTGCAGCAGGGGCTAATCTGTGTCTAGCTCGCTGCTAATCAGATAAGTTTGTGACAGAAAGTCTTTAGGTACTTTCAGTGGGTGTCTGGCTGCAGATTTTTGCAGCAGACACAAACAGCCTCGTGCTGCCCATTCCCGCAGGGATCGCCCCGGCCCAGGCTCAGCAGGGCCCAGGGATGCTCAGATCCCAAAGCCTTTGAGCACCCACCGCATTTTCCTCCTTAAAGCCCTCCAGACTCCTCCTCATGCAAGCACGAGGCTCATTACTGAAGCAAGCCCACAGGTGAGTGGGAAGCCCATTTCTCCTGTGCCAAGCAGTTTTGGGTCTTATCCTCTTTTAGCTGCCACCTTTAAGATGCATTATGCAAATATTTTGGTGTCTTAAGTCATTTATGGGATTAATGTGAAGTGATTATCAGTTCTTTTTAATCACGCCAATCAATAAGTGGCTGTCAGGGACAGAGGACAAATGCAGATAAACGCTGCCATCAGCACAAGGCCCGGAAAGGGCGGAGGAGAGGAGCCAAGAGAGCAGGGGAGAGAGGCAGGGAGTGGGAAGAGAAAAATGGGATAATTACATCTTTGCATTTGCACAGTGCCTTGCATCCCAATGGAGCCCGGAGCAGGGCTGGTGTGTAAACACGTTCAGCTACGAGGAGGGATTGTTTTATCCACCAGGAAAATGCAACTGCCTCCCTCTGGAGCAGCTCTCCAAACCCAAAGAGTGCAGAACAGTGGGACATATCCAATGAAAACAAAACCCAGGAGCTCTCCGTGGAAGGAAACATCACCACACCAGAAGTGGTATTCTATTTCCCAAAAATCTTGTGCCTTTAGGAGATTTTCCATGGGTTTAGAATTAAAATCACAGTGGTGTGCACAGGTGCATTAGCAAGTCCCAGCTCTGCACAGGAGCACAGCCCAGGGTCACAGGCACACCACAGGCTCTGAACTCCACTCCGTTTAGCCTCGGAGTCAGGCAGAATCCCAGGAAAACACGGCTTGGCTGAAGGCAAACTGAACCCCAAGGTGACGCTGAGAGGAAAGGGAAGACTCGAGATAAGGCAAACAGGCTGAGACAGCTTTTAGCACATCAGCTGGCCCCGGGAGCTGCTGCTGCTGCCTTGGCCCACAGGAGCCTCGGAATCCTGGGCTCCCCTGGCTCAAGGAGAGCTGGAACAGAGCAGGGCTCACCCTTTCTGCACACTCACCGTCACAGCTGCAGCGCTGCAGCTGGAACAGAGCTGGGCTCACCCTTTCTGCACACTCACCGTCACAGCTGCAGCCCTGCAGCTGCATCCCCACCCCTAAAGTGTGCAGCTCCAGCAGGACAGAAGGCACTGCCCTGCCCCAGGCCTGGGGGTGGAACCGGATGGTCTTTAAGGTCCCTTCCAACCCAACCACTCCACAGTTCTCCTCTCCAAACTCTCAGCTCTGGAACTTTGCTCCCACCTCCTGTCCAAGAGGCCCTGCCCAGCACTTAGCCAAGTCCATCCTGCAGGGAACACAAGAGCAGAGGAACATCCAGCTTGGGGGACTGCACGATCCAGGTGTCCCTTTGGGGATCCCAACAAAGCCCAATTCCTGCAGCACTCGGAAGGAGCCACAGGAGGGGATGGGCCAGGGCTGGGCCTCGCCATGCAGAGGAGTCCCTGCCGTGTGCCCAGGGCAGTGATTCCCCTGCAGCTCCAGCAGGACATTCCCGGGGCTGAGCTGTGTCTGAGCCCTGCAGGGTGCCCCAGAGCAGCCCCAGCCCCGCACGGCCTCGGGCACACCCAATCTGATTAAAGGCTGAGCCCTGCCACTGCCACAATATGATATTGGAAAAACCGGATTAGAGAAGGGCTGCAGAGAGACAGAGCTCCTGAAAGGTCAGGGAGGAGACACAGAGCCTCCTGCAGGGCTGCAGGTCACCATGGCAACGCCCAGTTTGGGAAATCATGGTCTGGGGACCTGCAGGAGTGAGCACAGGTGTGATTCCAGCTGTGGGAGAACGTGATCTGAAGATGGATGGATGGATGGAGGGATGGAGAGATGGATGGATGGAGAGATGGATGGATGGAGAGATGGATGGATGGAGGGATGGATGGAGAGATGGATGGAGAGATGGATGGAGGGATGGATGGATAGGGAGGGATGGATGGAGGGATAAAGGGATGGATGGATGGATGATGGATGGATGGACGGATGGATGGAGTTTTAGAGAAGAACTTGTAGCTACAAAAGAACTACAAGGTTTTGGAGTCCGAACTTCAACACAAATTTAACCCCAATCCAGAATGCCAAAATCTGGGAGGAAGATGCTGTAACAGTGAGTGAAGCTGGCAGTGGTGGGGTGTGAGTGCCTCTCTGTGACTGCAGCACTGCTGGAGCCCCCAGCCCACCAAACAAGCCATGGCCCTCCTGCCCTTCCCAGCCCATTTCACCACGGAAAAGAATCCCAGGCTCCTGCACACAGCCACCCCAGCAGGGCAGCACAGGCACGGAAAGGGCAGCGAGGCACTCAGCTGTCACCGGGGCGGCACCAGGAACGCAGAATCCACAGCCTGATTTCTGGGAACAGCCTTCTTTTTGGGAGCAGCATCTGCCCCGTGAGCCCTGACTGGCCACGACCGAAGCCAGCAGCTCCAAGGCTCCTTCTGGCCCTCCCCTGTCCCTGTCCCTTGTGCTGGACCCTCACTCCAGTCCCTCCACCCCATGCCAGTCCCTCACGGCTGCTGGCAGCACTCCCAGCCCACTCTGGAGCCAGCACAGTGACTCCAGGAGGGGATGACCCACGGGGCAGCCCCTCAGGCTCTCAGCCCCTCTGGCTGTGGCCTGGGAGCGAGGGTGGGCACAGAGGCGCTGACAGATGTCCCCGAGGGTCACACGCCAGCCCCAGGGAGGTGGCAGCTCCCAGGGACTGCTCAGCCAGACCCAGGCTGGCAGCAACGCCTTCTAAATGTGTTTCATTTACAGACATTAGCAGCAACTGCATCTTTAACGAGGAGAAGGACGAGCAGACTAATGGCTGGAGACAATTAACCAAAATATAAATCAGTGTCAGGGCTCTGCGGAGCCCAGGCAGCCAGGCGCCCGCAGGCTCTGGTGGCTCTCGCCCGGCGCTGCTCAAAGTGACTGCCAGGAGTGATGGCACAGGGGGAGGGAGGGGGAAGGAGACAATTTGGGCAAAATATAAATAATTTTCAATAGTGGCTGCCTTGCAGCTTGCTGCAGCTCTCCCCCTCTGGAGCGAGGAGGCAATGGAGCAGGAACCTCGCTCCAAATGTGTCTGAAGGAGCCTCCCGGGGATCTCCCACCCTGCTGGCACCAGGGCTGGCTGTGCCCTCTCAGAGCTGCAGGGGCACTCACAGACCCCCCTCCCGGGCTGGCTGTGCCTCTCGGGGCACTCACAGAGCCCCCTGGGCTGGCTGTGCCCTCTGGGGTCACCCACAGAGCCCCCCGGGCTGGCTGTGCCCTCTGGGGTCACCCACAGAGCCCCCCGGGCTGGCTGTGCCCTCTGGGCTGGCACGGGGCAGGCACAGCGCAGGTCCCTGTGCAGAGCAGTCTCACCCACGGCGCAGCTCTGCTCAGCAGCTCCCAGAAAATGCTCCAGAGTCAGGAATTTGACATCAGCTGCAGCTCAAGCTGTGGCTGTCCTGCTCCAGTTTCCTGCCCAGAGCTCCCCAGGATGTCTGCTCTGTGCTGCTCCAGGGGAGAGGGCATCAGCCACAGAGCCCACCCAGAGCTCCAGAGAGAGCTCCACAGCGAATCCTAAACCAGCAGCCACAGAATTCCACACATCCAGAAACTGCAGCAGAGCTGAGGGAATGGGGAATGGCTCCAGCACCACACCAGACTGGGTAACTCTCTTCCTAATACTTAATCAAACCAAAGGAGAGCTGGGAAAACACAGTCAAAAATCTCTGAAGGAATGCAGAGCAAGAGATTGGAAGAGAAATGAGACTCAGGAAGTAAAATGGGGAGGAAATAAAATGGAAAAATATTTCTTCTAAAATACATTTCACCAGCTCTCCATCCCCTTAATGATCACCCAGTAAGTGCAGGGATTATATTAAATTTTACTGATCAATACAGAGGCCATAAAACTGTCCCGACCCTCTGCCCCTCCCTACAATAAAGAAAGAAAAAATTCAATATGCAAAAGGAGGAATGTCAGGGCTTGCAGAGGAGAAGACAAGAGGGCAGGGATCAGGGCAGGCAGGGGGAGCTGCCTGGCTGGAGCCAGGTGTGGCTGCGGATGGGTTCTGTGTCACCTGGCTCAGGTGCCACACTGTTCACTCTGCAGGGATGTCCCTCCCTGAACGCAGGGCTTTAGGAGCCCTGGGGCTGCGGCCCTTGGGGACAGGGGACAGCGGTGGCCTCGGCGGGACTGGGTTCGGGTTGGATCTGATGACCTTGGAGGGCTTTTCCAGCCTCAAGGAATCCATGATTGAGCACCAGGAGTGTGTGGCTCAGGGCTGCCCAAAGTGGAGCACACGCCCAGGGCCAGAGGGGATGTAAATCAGTCAGGGCCTGGGAAGGGAATAATGAGCTTTTTATGGAAGCCATTAAAGGGAGAACCCAGATTGGTCCATAAACGCTCTTGCATCATTACAGCCCCGAGAAAAACCTTATGTAACAGCACAACCGTGGGGCGGCGGGGCCGGTGCAGAGCAGGCGCTCCAAGGGGCTCGGGTTTCCTGTTAGCATTTTTAAAAACTAATAACTGATTTCAAAAGGAACACCAGCACTCCAGTCCAGCCCCTGGAAAAACCCCACCTCCATCTGGTAAATCTGGGGGTGTGCAAGGAGCTGGAAGGTTGCTCCCAGAGCAATTCCTGCTGCAGCTCCACATAAAATGCCACCAATATCCCTGATTTTCCCTTAACCTGCATGTCCGGCCTCCGTGGGCCATTTAATCACAGATTCATTGATTTTAAGCCCCAGAAGGGGCTCTTCTATCTCCCTGCTCTGACCTCCTGCACAGAACCTGTCAGAAAATCAGCCCCTGGTGCTCCCAGTTAATGGTGGCAGCTCAGAGTGGAAAAATCGTGTGAGTTGTGTCTCTGCTCAGCAGGAACAGAGACCCCCGTCCCAACCCTGACCACGCCAAACTGAGTGCTCCAGGAATAAAATAATGTTTATCCCCAGAAACTGATGAATCCTCTCAGCTTCTTCCTTACTGGAACACAAACCTTCCTAACCAAATGAAAAAAACCAAACATTTCACAATCTCTGACTCCCCCCCACCACACACAGAGCACCAAATCAGTGAAGGATTAACCACCCTGCAGCGCAGCAGAGCCAAGAGTCACCCTGGGATAAGAAATTCTGCAGAATAACTTTCTCCTCAGCATGTCTGGGTGTGCCCTGGCGTGGCCTTTGAGCGCCGGAGGTCCCCCAGCAGCCAGGCAAGGTCAGCGTCCCTGACCCCCCCAGCACAGGCAGGCCCACCGAGTCAGCAGAACGGCAGGGATGGATCAGGGAGAGCTGAGAAAGAGCTCATCCCGGCCGGGGCTCGTCCCCTCCTCCTCTGCTCACCTTGCCCGGAGCCCAAACCCCGAGCAGCATCCCTGGATCAGGAGCTAAAGCCGCGCACCGCGGGATTGGGGTCAGGGATTGGGAGGCTCAGGTGACTGAGGGAGGTGTGAGGGGGGCACGGGGGCTGTTCCCGGTGCCCAAGGGCACTGTGACCCCAGTGCCAGCCCGGGGGCTCTCACTGCACACTCTGCAAAAGGCAGAGGGCAGCTCTCCTTCCCCTGCTCCTGCTCTCCCTCTGTGCTGCCCAATGCATCCCCCAATGCATCCCCCAATGCATCCCCCAATCCATCCCCCAGTCCATCCCAGCTGCTGTTTGCTGAGGGATCCTGGATCCCACCGAGCTGGCACCGAGGTGTGTGCACCTCACACGCCCAGCCCAGGGCAGAGTGCCCCTGGCACCTGCTGGAACCCATCGCAATTCCCACTGCCACAGAGTGAGCTGTTCCCCACGGGAATTCTGTGCTCCAGACAGAATCCAGCAGCCCAAGCTCAAGGAACAGCTGCTCCTCACTCCTTGGCCACCTCTGGCTATAATTTTATTGCTCAATGTTTTGGCTAACTTTTAAAACTTCACCGCAGGTGAAAAACCCTCTGGGTCACTCTCTGTCCTTCTCAGACATGAGATGGATAAACAACAATTCACCAGCATGCCACCTCAGGGATCTCCACCTCCTCAGGAGATGTCACCCACCAGACACAGGAAAAAGGGAGAGAAAGGGGCAAATGAGGGAAGGGAGAAGAGGAGGGAGGGGTAAACAAGTTTTCCCAACTGGAGGGAGCAGAGAAGCCTGAAAATCCCAACCCTATCCATGGGCAGCACAGCCCTAAATCTCCCTGCAGACTGAGCCTGAAAAAACAAATTAATCATCCTGCAATGTCCCGAGCAAAATGCCCATAAAATTTCATTAATGCTCATGACAGTTCATAAAAATGATCAGTAGGGCTGGCAACTCCAAAATAAGGTGGAAATAAGTATGAAGATGTTTTTACTGTAATCTTGCTTTGTCATTCAGCTCTCTGCAAGCCCATAAATAAAAAAAAAAGATGGAATGACACCACACTGAGAGATGGGGAGGAGAGAGATCCTGAAGTTTTGGACTTGTCAGGGACACACAAACAGATGTTTTGCTCAGCCAGCAGAAGGATCGTGTGGCTGGCACAGCTGCTGGGCCTGGTGGAGATGAGGGCTCTTTAAATATCCCAAATTCCTTCATTTTCTCCACTCATTAAGTCACCCGCTTGGAGCTGATGAAATATTGAAATGCTGGGCTGAGCAGCTTTAATTGGGTGCTGGGCATCCCCAGGAGCTCCTCCCATCACCAGGGGGTTCAGGACACACAGACACATCCCAATCCTCCCAACCCCACAGAGGGTGGGGAGGGAGCTCAGGAAATCTCCTGTTCCAGACCCAGGCCCCTGAAGTTTGGGTCTCAGGGCAGGTGGATGTGATTCTTTCTCTGAGGATTCTATGAGCTAAAAGGTATCAGGAATTTTTCCCAAGCGTGTCTGTGTCTCAACAATACTCAGAGGCCTAAAGATGCCTTCAGATGCTCAGTTTATCCAAAATCCTGTAGGACACCCTACCAAAGGTCCATTACACCTCTCCCTCTGCAGATGCACCAGAGGTGACAACACACTGCGGATAAACATGACCAGGATTACTCTTAATAAACTTCCCCTCTTTTCTTGCAGCTTTTCTCACCTTTAGCTGAAATATAATTACATCTTTCTAACTGTAAAATGAGAGTTAAAACCTGTTTATCAGCTCCCCATTCCCCATTACCATTTGAATCTCTGCTAGTCCATAAATGGTCCCCTTTCCCTACCAAATAAATCTTCCTGGCAATGAATGTAAGAGCAGAAAGTGCTGCTAATGAAATTATGATGACATAATTAATTCAGATTAAGGAACACTTTTCAGCACTCCAAATTTTCTCCTTGTTTGGCCTTATCCCTGCAGGAAAGGGAGAAGGCACTCAGGTACCTCTGCTGTGCCTGATTCCTTACAAATCCCAGGCCCAACTCAGCCGTTCCCATGGGGAAGGTCCTGCCAGGAGCCTCGGGGGAGTTCAGGAGTCAAGGCTGAACCTTCCCAGATCTTTTCACCGGCACAGAACATTCCTGTTCCTGTCTGCCCACTGTGTGCACCCGGGGGGGCTGCACTTTGCTCCCCCAAAAGGAGATTTATTTACACCCAGCAGGGTGTTCACCATCCCAAACCCTCCAGGCTGGACGGACAAACAGCCCACGCCCAGGAAGACTCTTCCTGCAGGACTGTCCCCACACAGCCTGGGGCTCCCTGCTCCCCTGCACAGGCGGGGGCTCTCTGTGCACCCCCGGGAGGAGGATAATTCCCTGAGCAGCCCATGCCCCAAGGGCACAGCAGGAATGACCTGCAGGGGCTGAACTCCGCCTGGTGTTGAGTAAATTCTCTCAGGATCCCCCCAGTGCCTGCCACAGCTCACACATCTGTGGATCTCACTGCAGACTCCTTACGCTTTCCACAGAGTCGGGAACCAGCTCAAAATGGTGCTCCAGAGTGAGCAGGAGCTCTGGGACAGCTCTGCAGGGCCCCCCGGATCTCCCCAGCCTCCTCCTGACCCCAAAACGTGACTCCACAGCTCACAGCAGCTCTCCAGCTGGGAGCACAGGGCTCAGGGGCGGCACAGGGGAGGGCAGGTCCCCTTTGGGGACACTTCGGTCCCTCTGCCCCTGCCTGCTGTCCCTGCTGGGGCTCCGAGGCTCTCCTGCTGGAGGCTGGGGCTGCTCAGGGCTCACGGTCAGCCTCCAGCTGCTGAAAACTCCCACTGACCTTTTCGTCCCTGCTTCAGGTCTCGGGGATTAGAAGGCAAAAGCTTACTAGAGAAAAGAAAAAACACAAGTGCAGCCCCAAAGGCATCCTCTATCAATCCTGAAAGGGCAGAGCAGAGCAGCAGGATGCTGTGGCATTCGATAATGTCCCTGTGCCACAGCAGAGCTTTCTGCTGAGTCAGGAGCAGCCTTGACACCTTCACAAGCAGCTGCTTTTCAATCCTCCCTGCTCTCCTTTCCTCTCCCTCGGTGTCTTTCCAAAGGAATGAGCTAAATCACTGAATTTCCCCTTTTGTTTGCTTCTCCCATCTCATTTTCCAGGTATTTCTCATCTCACTCAGTTTCTGACAGCTGGACTAATCAGGAAAAGCAAAACTTCTGTTCCCAAGGGGAATTACTGCTGTTTCTTCCAGGACAGAGCTAAACTGAAGGGAACGGTCAAGTTGAGGAAACCCAGGAAGTGCCTTTGACATAAAAATCAGACCATTATTTTATTCTGTGCATTACAAGTTCAGAATTACTTTTTTTTTAGGACAGGAATTCTAATTTCCAGAGGTGTTGGCACCCTCAGCTGCCATTGTGCAGAATCATTGCTAACAGGGCCATTAATTAGGGCACTGTCAGCACTTCCATTCCAAACCTCTGCCTTTTAGGAGTTTATAACTCAGCCATAAAACTCTGCTCTGGGTTGAAATTTATCATGAAAGGGTCTGCCTGGAAGGAATCCATCCTTTTGTATTGGAGAGTCCCAAAAGCAACAACCCAGGGGGGTTTGATTCCAAGGGCTGCCTTCTCAAAACCTGTTTTTGTGAGTGCTGGGTGAGCTGGGCCTGCTGCACCGGCTCGGGGTGCTCACTGCAGGGTGGAGATTTTGGGAATTGTGGGGGTTTATGGTTCAGGGCCAAAATCTGTGCTCAGTTAAACACCAGAGAATTCCTCTGCCCTCGTTGTTCCCTATTGGAGCGCGAATCTGTGTGGATTTCCCATCCTCATTCCCCATGGCCAAGGATTAATTCGCACTCCCGTGGTCAATTAAAGACATGGACAAGGCCCTCTGCTCCTCCAGTGGGAGCAGCAGTGGAGTTTTCCTGTTTTCCCCATCTCTGACTGAACAGGCTCACACAAACATCAAACTCCCTTCAGCAAAACCCAAAGCTCTCCCTGAGCTGCTCTTCGCCAGCAGATCCCAATGGGCACAGCCCGGAGCACTCCCAGAACCTCACTCTGCACTGCCCTGCCTCCTCCTGTTCTCCGTTCTCCTCCCTGAGAGGTTTCACAGCTGCCCAGATCTCTTGTTCTCATTCTAGAAAACAAGCAGTTTTCTACAACTCAAGGGCTGCATCCTGATCTGGCAATTCAGTATAAAAGAGACCTTTCAAAATCCCAATTTTTAGTGCGAATTTCTGAAGTTGTATTCCTAAAGGATTGGAAGCGTTTGTGACCACTGGCAGCACATGAAGATAAAGCACCACACCCAGGATATCAACTGACCCAGAGGTCACAAGGGAACATTCATGTTTGCAACTGGAGATCTTCAATTTAGGAATTTCCACCTTCTTAGGACCACAGTAAACATATCAAAAATGGGCTTTCTTTACAAGTCTGATCAATTCTCTCTTCCAACATAAAACAGACTGTTTCCCCCACAACTTCCCCCAAAATAAAAACAAAAGAGAGCATAAGTGGGAAGGGGAGAATGAGGAAAAAAGGGAGGAAGAAAAAGCCCCCCAGCACCAACAGAAATGTTCATTTACACCCAGCAGCATCCAGTAACAAATCATAAACTCTCGGCCTACCAGACAGAGAGGGTGCCCCACAATGGTACCTGCAAGAGGTCTCTCGGAAGGAGATGTTTAAATCCCAGTGGGTGTGGATCCTGCCAACAAACAAAAGAGAGGTCAATGGCACCGGCGCCACACTCAGCTCCTACCACTCCGAGATCTGCTACCCCCAGAGCCCCCACGGCCCCTCAGCCTCAATCCCTGCCTCATCTAGCCCCAATTCAGCCCCAGCCCCTGCCTCGTCCAGCCCCAATTCCTGCCTTGTCCAGCCGCACCTCGGAGTCCTGAGTGCCCAGCAGGACCCAGGAGCTGTTCAGCACTGAGATATCCTTCCCTTCCTCCATCCAGCCCCTCTCCTGCTGCACTCAGTGTCCCTGAGATCTGCAGGGGCTGCAGGGCATTGTCCCAACTCCCAGGCCCCGTCCGGAGCAGGCAGAAGGAGCTCAGCACTGACATTTTAGGCAGAACCCCCGAACGTGTCTGTGTCACGTTCCCTCCCCTGCTCCCGCCCCAGCTGTAAATAAATTATCAGCAATTTCCCACCTCGGAAATTAATTTGGTGTGTTCTGTCACTCTGCCTGTGACAGGCAGGAGGAGCAGAGAGCAGATTCAGGATGAACAATATCCTAAATTAAGGCAGAGCAGCCAGGGGGGTTGGGGTTTGATGGATTTTTTTCTCCCCTCAGCAGCAGAGAGCATCCCCAGCAGCCTGGGGCTGAGCAGGGCCTGACCTCTGTGCCGGGGTGTCCCCTCTGGAGCACGGCTGTCCCCAGCCTGGGGAGGGCTGTGACCAGCGCTGTCCCCGTGTCACTGTGATGGATGACAGCCCCAGCCCCACAAGAGCAGCCTGGCAGGCAGGGCCACATCCCCACAGCAGCCCTGTCCCACAGCTCCCAGTGCCACTGCTGGCTGTGCTGGCTCCTGCTGGGGGCTCAGATCCCCTCCTGCCGGAGGGTCAAACCCCCTCCTGCTGGGGGGCTCAGATCCCCTCCTGCAGGGACAGGTCCCCACAAGGCTGCAGATGCCACCAAAGCCAAATGCATTGCTGCACATCTGGAGCAGCCCTGCAGCCCCTCCTGCCTCTGCCCTCGGCACAAAAAGCAGCAGGAAGAGCCGCATCCCAAACTGCTGGAGCAGGAGAGAGCCTTTGCTCTGAACTGGGCCAGAAAACCCCAGGGAGTCCATGGGACTCTGTGGCTCTGCTCGAGTGCTCCTGCTCCAGCCTGGCTCTGCAGTCAGCTGGAGACCACCCTCAGCATGGGGACAATTCCCCATCCCAGCCACGCTGCTGCTGCTGCAGTTTTTCCCTGCTGGGCTGGAACAGCAGGAACAGCTCACTGCAGCCTGGAGAGCCCAGCACAGCTCCAGCTCTGACCCACCGCTGCCCCTTCCCAGCCCCACCGAATTACGAGGCCAACGCTTTGGAGGGAGATTGTCCGAACCTCCGATTTCCCAGCACAAGCAAAGCCACAGAGAATAGAAAAATATTGCCAAGGTTCTGCCCACAGGCTCTGGCTCAGCAGCCTGCCCTGCAGGGACAGCACTGGCCATGGGGAATTAAGTGAATTAAAGGTGAATTCAGGATTTCTCTAAAACCAACAGCACCAGGACCGCTGGGAATTCAACAGGCCTTGGAAAACAGGACGGGAACAGGGCAATCCCAGTGCTGCAGGGAAGATGTCCTCGCAGGTGTCATCCTCTGGATGGACAGAGCTGCATCCTCTCTCCTCCCTGCCCTTCCCAGCCCTCCCTGCCTCAGCTTCCACAGCTCCACCTCAGGCTGTTTCCCAGCGCTCAGAAGGCTGAGCAGGGATTCAGGGAATCTCATCCACGGTGGCTGGAAGAATGGCCTGACAACTGCAGCAAGAGCCTGGGACACAGGGCTGTTCTCCAGCACAGAATTGATGCTGCAGGGTCAGACAGGAGGAGATAAGGAGAGCTGTCAGACACCAGGAAATGCAGAGAGCTGCCAAGAGCACTTGTGGGTCAAGATCTCATTTCCTTTCATTCTTACACTTCACCTTTCTTGCTGCTCTCACATCTCCTTCCCGGCAAGAAGGGATTCCTTGCTGTTTGTGGTATTTTATCCTGCAGCATCCCTGGGATGGCAGCGGCCATTTTCCCCTCTCTTCCCCTCAAATCCAAGTCCTCATTAGGTCAATGACACCTTCCCAGCACTCTGGACCAGGTCCAGCCTCTGCGTCCCAGAGGGACATGGAATCCATTTATTGAATACGGTGACTGTTATTAAGTGGTGCATGGTCCAGAGAAAAAGGGGGAGGGAGGGAGGAATGCGAAAGGAGGAAGCAAAGGGCGGCACAGGGAGGAAGGACTGGCAGAAAAGAACCAGGGGGAGCTGGGAAGGAAAAGTGTCAGAGAGCAGCAAAATGTGTCTGCAGCCACAAGAGGGGCCCTGCCTCCCTTTCCTCGAGCCATGGCACTGGGACAGGGGCCCAGAGCCCAGCTCAGAGCCCAGAGCCCAGCCCGGGAGCCCAGAGCCAAACCCAGGAGCCCAGAGCTCAGCTCAGTCACCTCTCCCCAGCTGCATCATCCTGGAGGAGCCCTGAGCTCAGCCCCGAGCCTGGCACAGGGACAGAGCAGAGCTGGCACATCCTGCCCTGAGCTCAGCTCCATGGGCAGCAGGGATGTCCCCACAGCTCCCATCCCACTGCAATGGCAGCAGGGATGTCCCACAGCTCCATCCCACTGCAATGGCAGCAGGGATGTCCCCACAGCTCCCATCCCACTGCAATGGCAGCAGAGATGTCCCCAGAGCTCCCATCCCACTGCAATGGCAGCAGAGATGTCCCCACAGCTCCCATCCCACTGGGATGGCAGCAGGGATGTCCCCACAGCTCCCATCCCACTGGGATGGCAGCAGGGATGTCCCCACAGCTCCCATCCCACTGGGATGGCAGCAGGGATGTCCCCACAGCTCCCATCCCACTGGGATGGCAGCAGGGGTGTCCCCACAGCTCCATCGCACTGGAATGGCAGCAGGGATGTCCCCACAGCTCTCATCCACTGCAATGGCAGCAGGGGTGTCCCACGGCTCAGGTCAGAACTTTCCGCACTCGGAGCAGGTGTTGGAGCTGTACTCCCATCCTCAGCCTCACTGTTCTGGGGACTTGGCCAAAGCTGCTCCTGCCCCACCCTGTTCAATCTCCGATGCTGTCACTGCATTCCTCCCCTTCCCTCCCCTCCCACACCAATGGAAGAGGCCACTCTTTAAAATAGGAATTAAATTCATCAACCACAAGACAATGCTGGGCTTAAATCCAGCAGCATGTGAGGATCTTGCTGTTAAAGCCGAGCCTTCCTCCCTGGCTCCAGTGGCTTTCATGTGCCTGGAGATTCCTGGGATAACATCCTGGAGATCCTGAGAGGCAGTTTGCACCTCGGGGTGGAAAAGCTCCCAGGCTGAGGTAATGCATTTATCAGTGCTGGGTGGAATCTCCCCGTGAGGGTAAGGAAGTTAGAGCTTCCCAAACTACTGCAGAGCAATGGAATTTGTAGCCTCTAATTTAGAATTATAGAATCACTAAGGTTGGAAAAGCCCTCTAAGCCCATCCAGTCCAACTTTTAATCCAGCACTGCCATGTTCACCACCAAACCACGTCCCCACGTGCCACACCTGTGAGTTTTTAGAGCACTTCCAGGGATGGCGATTCCAGCCCTTCTCTTGTTTGGTGTCTAGGACAATCCAGAGGGCAGTAACAAAAGCCAAGACTGGCCTCACTTTTACTGCAGTTTGCTGGGGAGAGGCAGCTCGGTGGATGGTCTGTGACAAAGCAAAAAGGCTTCCTGAAGGCAAAGTTTCTACCTGAATTCTGCTCTGTGCTCACTGTACCAGTGCAGCTCTGCCAGGATTATCTTGACTAAAATAACTGTGCAGGTGACACTGATATAGAAATGTCCAATACTGACACCATTCTTTTCCCCAAACAACAAAAATTATGTTCACAGCCAAGAAACATCCTCAGCAGAGTCAGGACAGCTTAACCAGACCTCGGGAATTCAGGCAACACAACTGCAGCTTGTAGGGAGTGTTGTAAAGGAGGGAGATTGCCAGGAAGCTGAAATCCAACAGAAAGGAAAAGGATTTTCCCCTGCAGTGCTCAGAGTGCCTGCAGTCCCTCAGCACAGGGACAGCTCTGGAAGGAATGCACTGAACGCTCTGAGTCCAGCAGGAGCTGCAGGTCCCTGTCCCTCCCAGGGCTGCAGGAGATGAAGGACGGGGTCCCTGAGCCTCACATCTCCTCTGCAGGCCCTGGGCACTGCCCAGCATCACCCGGGAACTCACTGCCAAGGCTCGGCTGAGGGACCTGACAGGAACCTGCAGCTTCCCCCTGCTGCACTGAGCCCAGAGCCTCCTGCAGCAGCCGAGTGCCCTGTGCCCCCTCGGGGGACAGCAGACCCGGGAGACCCCCGAACAAGGGACAGAGTGCTCGGCAATGCCGGCGGTGGGAGCAGTGGGAGTGCCCTGAACCCCAAGCTCTTTTTCCCTTCTTTGTGACCCCACAGGAATTCTCCCTGCCCCGTCTGCCCCACTATTGCAGCTCTGCCCCCACACTGCAGCACAGCTCCCAGGAAAAGGAGAACAGCTGTACAAAAGCAAGGAGACTTTAACCCAGCCAGGAAGAATCCTCTCTCCAAGGAAACAAAGCTCAAACAAGAGACCTTCAGACAAACAGAGCTGCTGAGAGCGCGGCCATGGCAAGCTGGGGGATCACTGCCCGAGAGCTGCCAAACATTTTTCCTTCATTTCCTAATAAACAAGGCAAAGCAATTACAGTAATTAAAGATTTAAGATAAGAGCACTTTATATTGGGGGGGGGCAGCATTATCAATTGTAGAGTTATCATGTTGTTCTCCCTCCTAATGAGACAATCTAGCACTGTAATTTTACAGCATTAAAAGCATAATTAAAGGGGGCAGGAAAAGCAGGGCAGTTCACCAAAACTGATTAGGAGGGTTCCCCGTGCTCTGTGGCTCCTGAGCGTTCCCCAAACACCTTTCCATTTCCAGCAGATAACCCTGAACACAGCTCCTGGACAGCTGCAGTGATAAAGCCAGGCTTTAATTACAGGAGGGTTTTATGGGCAGAGCTGGTTGCTCTTTGTCTCCCTGCTCCAAGCCCTCAGCTGCTGAGGTCTCCAGCATCTGTCGGAGGTAAGGGAGAGCTGCTTATCTGCTCCCAGGCAAGGAACACATAAAACACAAGAAAAGCAATTACAGGCCTTCAGTTCCCTCTGCTCGGTTTTTATAGGGCTTGTCTCCGGATCGGAGCCCTGCGATGCATCAGAGGGAGATGACAACCAAGATGAGTTGTGATGATCTGCATGGGAGGCTGAGGCACGGTGCCTTTAGGGATTTATTTTCTGGAGTCACAGATTTGCCGAAATTCCTGTTTTTACAGAGGGGTGAGAGAACCCGGAATTTTGTAGCTGAATATTGTGGGCACTGAGACTTCCCAGGAGAGGCCAGGTGAGGGTCACCAGGACCAAACTCAACACAATCCCTTCTCCTCTTCCTCTAAGAATGCACAGTTCCAGGATGAATGTAAGGAGAAAAACAGGATCAAAATCAGCCCTGGGGTGAGCCCTCACCTGAGGTATTTCCTCCCCACTGCAACTCCACCACTTCCACCTCACTTCAGGGATGCTCTTTGACACCTAAAACCACACACCCGTAACCCCACACCTTGCTGCTCCCCCTTCCCAAACTCTGCACTCCCCACTTTAAATCACACCAGAATTTGAGCACAGCCGAAAGCAGAAGGCAGGATTTGGGATCCCCACACCTCTGTATTTCAGCCAGCTGTGGGTGAGCCCACAGACGACTTCCTGTTCATGCAATTCCTTGGCCACAAAGACACAGAGCACTGGACACAGAGTGAGACACAACTGAGAATCTGCAAATCCAGACGCTTCAGTGCAGGCCACACAGAGCCGCCCTCACCCCAAACAGGAGAAGGTGAAAAAACCCACCCAACTTCTCTTTCTGAGCCCAAATGAGTGATTTCAGCCCCGGAGGTGACTCCACAGGGCAGTGTGGGCTCACCAAGGCTGCTCAGCCTCTGCCCAGCTTCCTGTGCCCTGCACCCAGCCCTGCCAGGGCAGTACCTTCTTTTCATGATACTGATGTGGAGATCCTCCTCCTGCTTCACCTCGGGGTGCTGACCATTGCTCCTGTCGCTCTCCTCGCTGTCGTCACTGTGTGAGAAGATGGAGCTCAGCTCCTTCTTGGGGATCCTGGTGGCAGGCAGGGGGATCGTCCTCTTCTCCGCCAGGCGGCCCCGGTTCTGGCATGGGAGGGGACAGGCGAGGGGAAAAGAGAAGAAAACAAGAATTTGGTGAGGAATCTGAGCCCCACGGAGCTCCTCTGCAAAGCTGTCAGTCCCTGCAGGCTCACACTGCTCTGCTGGGTGGGCAAAGCTCTGCTCCCTTTGCAAAGGACTGTCCAGCACAGGCATTTCTGTACCCAATTCCTCCTCCTCTAACCAAGCCAAGCACTCCCAGCCTTTCCCAGCCCTTCACTCCCAGCCTGCAGCTCATCCACAACAAGAGGAAAAGAAGGCGACAGCAGAATCAGGCACCAATCTCCATCTCCAGAATATTTCCTACCAAATATTTTCACGTTAATGTTCAGTCAAAGCTTCGCCAGTGGCCCAGGTGTGCTGTGATCCAGAGGATCCAGAGCTGTAAGGGACACTGCCTGTGGCAGCCAGCAGCAGGTTCCTCTCACCCCAGGGACCCCACTGGGACCCAGGGAGGCTGCAGGGGCACTGCCCCACAGAACCTGCAGTTTTAGCCAACAAAATCACAGAACTGGGATGGGAACCACAGCAAGACCACAGTTCTGTGCACGTTCTCTGGGCAGGGAGAAAGGTGTGTGAAACAGGGCTGACAAATGCACAGCAACGCTTAAATAATAATAGAGTCTCTGAAAAAAATGGATTTCTACTTTCCAAATAAAGCTGGCAAAAGGCAGAAGTCCTGGGAAAGCCAGTCAGGCTCTCTGCAGGGGAGGAACGCTGATAGAAGAGCCCATATTTCTTTAATTAAAAAAATTAAGAACTTTCCACAAATACCAAACAAAAACTTGTTTACCTCTGTCCATAAATTCCAGTTGTGGTCATTAAGGGCAGTCCTAATCGCTGTGATAATGAGCTAAACCCATCTGGAAGGCATTGCCCCCAGGAGCCACATTGGCTTGTGCAGGTCCCAGCCAAGAACAGCTGTCTGTGAACAGCAGAGCCCAGGGGAGAGCAGAGCAAAGGGCCAAAAATGGCATAAAAAGGGGAAAGTGTGGGGAAAACCACACAGGTTATGAACTGTGCCTCTCCTGGCCTCAAATACTTTTCACGTTCAAGGTGTTTTTCCAGCCCTGCCTCTCTCCTGCTCCGTGCACACAGAAAATGTGCCCCAAGTGCCCAAAGGCACCTCAGGAACAGGAGAGAGCTCAGCCAAAAGGACACGGGGGAAGAGGAGAGAGAGGGGAAACTGAGGGCAGGGAAGGGACAAGCAAGGAGAGCAGGATGTGCAGATCTCTGTCATGCAGGAAAGCCGGGACTGTGTCCCAGCCTGAGCTCTGTCACCCAAAGCTTTCTATTTCTCTGAGGTTACAATTTATCATAACAATTAAAGGGGATGGGGTGCAAATTTATGCTTCAAAACAATCACAGTTCACTCTCTGCTGTGATTTCCCAGCCTGAACAGGACGGCACTGATCAGGTATTTTGTATTTTTACCCTCAGGCTTGGGGTGGTTTATTTATTTATTTACTACATCCCTCTGTTCTCAGAAAATTAAAATAGACCGAGCCAATCAATTTTGCCTTTTATATTCATCTATAGCCAGTTTGGAATCAATCGCACTTTCCTAATCTGTTTAGAGGAATCCACAGCAGATACACATCACTCTCAAATTAAGCACAAAGGTAGCCAGAAGCCTGGCCCAGAACCTGCTACAAAATCAATTCTCTTGCCATTGACTCGGAAGGGCTCCGGCCCAAGCTGCAAACACAAAAACCTCACCAAAACACCCCCAGCACATCCCCAGTGAGGAGCTGCTCTCCAGCCTCACCTGGAGAGGGGGAGCGGCCGGGCAGGGGAGGTGTGGGCACAGAATTATGGCCCGGGAACTCTCCAACAGCCCTCGAACACCTCAGAGGAGCCGAAGGTGTTTCCCAGCACTGATCCAGCTCAGGGAACCTCTGTGGGTTGCCTCCTCCTCTCCCCCCACGAGGATTCCCCCAGCCCTGGGGTGCAGAGCAGAACACCCTTTTTCCTCTCCTTAATTACCAAAACCAGAAGTTCAAACATCTCTGCAATTCTCCAAAGCCCAGGCGAGGGTTGGGTGGTGAGACACAGCAGAACCTCCCTCCCTCCATTGTTAGAGGTTCACTTGGTGCCTTCCAGCTCCAGCTAACCAAGCACAGCTGGAGCCCAAACCCTCCATCCCTGGACAATTCAGCTCCCACTCT